>QGMG01000615.1:0-22698 GCA_007825325.1 Lachnellula cervina | reverse complement strand
CCACAGCGCCCACTCAACCATGACCCAGCCCCCGCGTCTCGCCCACCTGAACCTGCGCCGTCTCCTTCGCATCATCTTGTCGATCTTGTCCGTGACCCGCGTAATCTGCAGCGTCTGGCTGGTCACAAGATCTTTACTAACTTCATCCGCCTCATCTCCAGCTTTGCGCGTCATGGGCGTGAGCGTGTCTGAGAGTTTGGATTGTAAAGAATCGATGTTTGATACGAGGGACGAGACGGATGTGTTGATGAAGGCATCAGCGGAGGATTGCCACAGCCGGGAGGAGAGCTGGATATCATTGCTTAATATGCGCGCAGCGAGTATATGTTGCTGGCTCTTGGGCACCGGCGCAATGTCATCAGTAGCTAGTGCCGCGATACCTTTATACACCGCTTCGTTAGTCGTCCGCAGATCTTTGAGCTCGTGTGCGCGCCGGTCTATTTCTTTTGCTTTAATACCGGGGCTGAGGAGCAGTGCTCTGATACGAGCAATCTCGTGTTTCGTCATTGGACCGCGATGAAGAGAGACGCTCTGGTCAGATATACTCCACTGACGCTCCCTGCTTCTGTCGTGGGTTGTTTCTAGGTTAGACAAACCGGTGATTGGTAGAGCGTTGCGGCGCTTGCCGGGGAGGCCAAGGATAGCGTTGAGGCGAGCGTCAGCGCTTTCGACGCCGGGTGCGAAACTTTCGCGGCGTGATCCAAGGTCGGGGACGGACGAATCGCGGGTGAAGCGGTTGCCATGACCCGTGTCTGGGGATGATGTGGGCGAAGCGTTTTGAACGTCTATTCGGGGCGGAGGTTCGAGGAGCTGGGCTCGAGAGGCTTTCCTGCGCTCTTCTCTGGCTTTTTGCTCGGCGTTGTCAGACCGGGTTCGAGTCGGTCGTCCACGACGCTCAAAAGGTGATGTGAAAGTCGGCATATCATTGAGATATGATGGCTTTTCTTGGCCCGCGAGTAGTGAATCACTGTCCTCCTCTATTGCAGGCGAGTCGCTCTGGGAAGGTTTCTCTGCTTTGGTCTTCGCTGGCTTCATATCCTCGACATCGGAATCATCAGTCGAGAACCCAGATGATCCTCCATACCCAGCCGAACCTTCTTTGGTCTTCCAAAACATATCACTCACCCTCGTAACAGGATTGCGAGTGTTTTTGAACAGTCCTCGGATTCCAGATTCTTCGGTCTTGCCTTTTCGTAGACTTCCTTTCTTCGCTGCTTTATGACTCTCTTCCGTCCTCCTTGATGTGGTCTTCTTTACTGGGCTTGTTGATTGCCTGCGTTTATCTGCACCACTGGGGCTGTCAGGAGTATGTTCCTTGGCAGGCGTCGGAGCCTCAGAATCAGGCGTTTGTTCGATCCTCACACGACTATGGCTCCGGTTTCGACTATGGTCACGAAACGCGGGTCTTATTTTTGATTTAACTTTAGACAATGGCGTCCTCGATGGAGAGGTGTTCCGACCCCAGGAAGACGACAAGTCCATACCAATACTAGGGATAAACGAGCTTGCTAGCTTAGTAGCCCTTAACTCTGGAGAATTGGGCGCAGTTGAGTCGAGATCCTCCATCGAGGGCCTGGAACGGTGACCAGGCACCTCAAGACTTGCTCGGCCCGACGAATTTCCATTCCTCAGCGAGTCTCTATTTGACTTACCTAGGTTGTTCACAACAGACCCAGATCTACTGTGTGCAGGTGACCAAGACTTCTGTTTCTCTGCACTGTTTTTGCGAACGGATGATTTCTGTGAACTACGAGAGT
Organism: Lachnellula cervina; assembly: GCA_007825325.1. Taxonomy (NCBI): domain Eukaryota; kingdom Fungi; phylum Ascomycota; class Leotiomycetes; order Helotiales; family Lachnaceae; genus Lachnellula; species Lachnellula cervina. The sequence continues at coordinate 20,941 of QGMG01000615.1, read as the reverse complement.
CACCAGTCTGTCGCGAGTCAATCCGTTCAGGTCGGCTCCACTCGTCTTCTCCTGCTTCCTTGGCAAGCATTTCTTCCATTTGCTTTGCTAGGATATCTGTGCGACGGTCCCCGCTTTCCTCTGTCCCGCTTCGCTTTCTTCTCAGCCGGCGAGATCCGTCGCTGTCTGAAGACTCCGAATCAGATCTGCTGAGAGAATGAATGAATTGACGTCGGTCATGAATTGAACCATTGTGTCCATGATGTATGCGTGTAACATCGCGTGTAGCATCACGAACATCCCGTAACTTTTGCTTAGCTCTCGAAGTAGTACTATCCGAGTACTTCTCAGGATCCTCTTTGATAGATCTGAACTTCGGCAGTTGGGTGTCAACCCGAAGATTCAGAGCAGAAGCCTCTTTTCTCAGAGTATGCCCTGGAGAAGGCTGAAGCTCCGGCTCTTCACTGCGTCGAGACCATGGCCTTCTAAGCTCTGCGCTCTTGGGGAAGATCCTCCATCCGTGACGATCCTCAATAATCTTCTTATTATCTTCCTGTTCTAGCCAGAATACATCTGCAATCATATCCGCTGGATTCGTGACCCAATCAATCCTTGGACGTTTGACCTTTGGTGCTGTAGCCTGACCCTTGCCAGCACTGCTTTGTGGTGAGGTATGCGGTGAGGCTCCAGTATCGGCTGCTTTGGAGAACGAAGGCATGAATAGACAATCTGCAGCTTGATAATCCTCCGAAGAAGACTCCCTACGCACCTGATCCACCCAACTAGAAACCTTCGCTAGATCCCCAAATCCCTGGGCCTCCCCATCAATAGCCTTCGCATTTCTCGACCTAACTTTTCGATTTCTTATATACTGCAAAGGATTATATTCCCTCCCCAAAGACCTGGGTGTCGGCAAATTTTTACTCTCAGAAACAGTCCGCGAAGCAGGACCAGATGAAGTAGGTGAACCAGGCGCTGTACCCGCATCGCTCGTCCCTCCCTCTTGCGGTTTCAATGGCGGCACATACTGCAACAGCTGCCGATACTTTGCCATAAGCTCAATAGCAGTCTTCGCCTTTTCAGCCCTGGCCAAAGTACTCGCCGAGAAATTATATTGATATCCTCCTTCCTGCGCAGAATCAAAAGAAGCCTGCAGCGGGCTTTGTATCGCTACCCGCGGCGAAGCAGGCATTGCCCGTTCCCCGCGATCTGGCTTCGGTGACACGTTCCGCGAGACGCGACGCTGCTGCTGAAGATGTTGGCGTAAGCTGCCGCCAGCGAAACCTTCGCTGAAGGCTGGGAGGGGGGTCGAGATGTTGCGTCGTGCGGCATTTCGGCGGCTTTCGCTGAGGTTCAACGCGAGGTTTACTATTTGCGCTGAGTCGACATCCAGAGCAGGAGCTTGGGTTGTGTCTTTCGTATCCCTCATTTCTTGTTCAAAGGTTTTGTCTGCTGTAGAATCCCCGCCAAAGTCCTGCTCACCCCTGGCCGTCTTGACATTGGTAGCTAGTGGACTACTCCCAACATTTGAGCGCCCGTTATCCTTGTGCTTTTGAGCTGCTTTGCCCTTGTAATCTCTATGCCGTCGTGGTTCTATCGTGGAAGCTCGTTTTGAGGACTCCCGTTTCGACGTATCTCCAAGTAGGAAGCCTCCGCTATGCCTTGTTCTATGACTCCTATGATTGTCCTTCGGCACATCCAAGTCGCCATACCTGCTTGCTTGCCCACCTCCATGATCTGGTGCATTTGTAGCGAGACCATTCCTCTGACTAGCAACACTGCTAGATTCGCCCGTCTCCGTGCTGTCGAGGCTGTATCTCTTTCCTGAGCTGGAAGTGGTGCGGCGGTCTGTCATTGTCATCGCGAGGTCTCGCAGCCGCAGACCTCTAGCTAAAGGTGGCGTTAAGTCATTTCTGGAGGAGGAGTCGCATTGCACGGTCTCTGAATCTGTCACAGTAAGGCAGGACTAATTGCGCAGTCGTGTCATTCACATGCATGTGAGGTTTGTTGTCTCTAAGATTTGTCGAAGTGGTATGACGCGGCTGAATTAAAATCCGGGGAAGTGTCGCGTACAGTAATATGTAATAAAGTGCCGGAAGGAGTGAACAACAACACCGGAAAATGTTTCTCCAAAACTTTTACCCTAGAACTATGATAGCTTATCTTGCTGTTGCCACCGATTGCCAATTGCTATAGAGGCGGCGACAAGAAGCCCCGAATGGCATAATAAATCATCGATGAACAGCCTATATTGACGCTGTATAAATCTATAATCACATGGCTGTTAAGCACATAACTCCATCTGACAATTTCCACCAAAACGCCCACGCCGTACTTTTTGCAAATTCTCTACGTTCAAGCCCTCGGAGCACCTTTCCCGGACTTTTCAATCTTTCTCCTCTTCGCCCGCAGCGCCTCCGCTTCACCATCCTTCTTCTTATTGCTATACACCATCTTCTCTAGAATCTTTCGCTTCTTACGACTCATCATCATCTTGGCTCTCTCTAACTCCTCGTCCTCTTCCTTTGCCCTCTTCGCAGCTTTCTTCTTAGCATCAGCCTTTGGGTTTGCAACTTTGTCCTCCAAAGCCACACCCGTTAGTTCAGCTTCAAGCTCGCGCTGGCGTTGCAGAGCTGAATCGGCAGTCTCATCCTCATCCTCGTCTTCCGCTTCTGAGAACCCGCCAAAATCATCGTCCTCATTATTGACAACATCAGCCTCTTCGGATTCATCGTCCTCGGAGCCGGCGATATCCATTCCTTCAGCGGTGGCATCAACTTCCATCGCCGTAAGGAGTTTGGGTTGCTGTACAGCCATGTCGTCTTCACCGGAGATATCCTCTTCCATGTCGCTGTCAGCCTCCAACTCCTCATCCTCACGATCTTGCTCGTTGAGAGGAGCGCTGGGGTCGTATTGGCCGCGTACTTTCTTCACGAAGGGACTGAGGTGCGGTGGCAATTGTGCGCCGGGGCCGTAAAGATCAGGTCTCTTCAGCTCCTCATCATTGACGCTGTCCCAGATCCATTGGGGTTGGACATAGATTCGTCCTGGAACTCGGGATCCAGGAGCTAACTTCTGTGCGGTCTGGTTGTCTTCGATCTGTTCTGCAGCCTCGGGGTCGACTTGGATAGGAGGGCGATCGACGACTTGGTGGGTTATTGACGGGTCAAGCTCGTTGTGTGTGTATGCTCCATCGCCAAGAACTGCATCCCAGCCTATCCGCTTGCAGCCGAATGCCTTGAGAATGAATTCGAGAGGTTGTCGGGGGGTTTCTCGGGAGAGAAAGAATGTGAAGTTGGAGAATAGAGTTGAAGGGTCGGTGGCAGAGTATGAGGGTTGAAGTAAGATGTCTCCACCAGGCGCAGCAGGCTCGAACTTATCAATGGTATCCGTGGGTTGCTCTTCTTCGTCACCCTCCGCCAAAGTTTGGCTCGTTTGTGGTTCCTGTTCGGCTTCCTTCTCCGGCTGGTTCAATTGCGACATGAGTTTGTCAATTTCAGCCTGGAGCTTTGGATCTGGCTTTGAGTTTTCCCCATTGGTGATTTGCTTTGGCTGCTCAATCGCACCAACACCATTTCCCTCCAATGAAAACGCTCCAAGTTCTGCTCCCTGATCATCTCTGACCTTGTCGAATTTGGGTGGGTATACCAATCCAACGGATGTGTAGAGTCTGAAATTCACAAATCCTAGAAGCGTCTGGTAAAACTCCACAAACGTGCCCATAATCCTGAAGTCCACATCCCCAGTAACCCTCTGATTGAACCTATACGGCACCAACCAAAGAATATCCTGTCCCTGAATTGTAGCTTGATAATAAATGCCCTTGATCGACAAGAAACTCTTCCTCAAACTATTTGACACAATAAGGTAGTGCTCGAATTCCAAGCACAACCGCTCGCATCGCGCAATCATCTTTGCGGGTACGGTATCGGTGGAAGGCAGATTTGCGAACAGGAATAGCATCGATAAACAATCGTCCAAATCTCGCAAAGCATCGATGAATGTAGGGTATCGCTCTCGGATTACATGATCCAGTGTATACTTCGTGCGGCCCGTCTTCTCTGGTCTCGAAGCATTGCGCTCCAATCTCGAGGCATCGTGCGCATCTCCTCGTCCAAGAGCTTTGGAGATCTTCTTCTCAAGCGTTTTCTGCTCTCGAAACTTCTGTAGTAGAGGCTCATGCAACAGGTATTGGATATCCTTGGTGTAGTAGAAGGTCGTCGAGGCGCTGGATGATTTCGACGCTTTTTTCTTGCTGCGAGGCTCTCGCGGGTATATTCCTTTCCAGATGCAGAGTTTGCGGAAATCGGGGAGACTGATTTGCAATTTTCGTACAGCTTGAGTTCTGGTGATGAAGTTCTTGGCTTGGCCGGCGGTTCCTTTCTTCTTTATTCGACCCATTGTTGCGGGTTTGGGTACGAGTGTCGTTTTCTGAAGAGGTTTGTGGAAAACGTGGGGTTGCTGAATCTTTTTTCAGAAAAAAGTTCTGGTAAGCTTGGGGCGCGGTGCGAAATGCCGCTGATTGGTCAATCTTCTCACCGCCCGCGCTTGCTGCTAATGCCACCAGTCCATTCCGAGCCAGTGAGCCAGCGAGCCAGTGCAGATGCAAATGCTGATGCTGACTAATGGAAAGGACAGAATCGCGAGTCAACCGCGAAGTGTGTGAGACACTGGTTTGGTTGGTTTGGCTGCGTATTTTTGTGAGGGATTGAGCTACATTCTTTTGTTCAAATACCTGTTATCATAATGAGTATTGACAGGAGGAAAGCCACCATCTTTGGTGCAGCAGCCGCTGTTCGGATTCTCCTTTTCACGGCCTTTCCAGGACTCCCGGATCTATTGACAGCACGCGTCGAGGTATCCACGCCGGTAACCAGCTTCAAGAGATGTAAGTTTGTGGTTGACCTTATACATTCTCTTGCGCTCCATGCTAACTTGCAATAGTACAGGAGGGTCTTTTTCTCTATAACCACAATGTCTCCCCTTACGATGGCGGGGTTTACCACCAAGCTCCCATACTCCTCCCCCTATTCTCTCTCCTACCGAGCTCAGCGGCATACCCCGCCTTCACATACCTCCTGTACATACTAGTCGATCTCTTGAGCGCAAATGCCTTGATGAAGATTGCCGAATCAGGAGAGGCAGGATCCTCAAAACTATACACTTCACCCCGAAAGGACAAGAAATGGAGCAGCTATGCAATCGCCGCAGCGTAAGCCACACCCAGCTTCCTATTCCATTACGCCAACTCAACTCACTGAAACCATACAGTTTCCTGTTCAATCCTTTCACAATAGCAACCTGCGTCGGCCGCCCAACCAGCGTCTTCACCACCTGCGCCATAATCCTTGCCATTTCCAAAGCCGTAATTGGGTCCTCCTACGCCTCCATGTTCGCCCTCTCTATCGCCTCCTACCTCTCCATGTACCCTCTCCTTCTCTTCCCACCGCTGGTCCTCCTCTGCTACGACCGGCGGCCCAAAAGCACCCGATCCACATCCATCTACACCTCCGTTCTCCAAAACCTTTTAGCCGTGGGAGGATTTATACCCTTTTTACTATACATGTCGTCCCTAATTACCGGCTCTTGGGAGTTCCTGGAAAGCACATATGGGGTTCAGTTGTTGCTACCGGATCTGACGCCGAATGTGGGATTGTGGTGGTATTTCTTCATTGAGATGTTTGATTCCTTCCGCTCGTTCTTCCTAGGCGTCTTCTGGATCCACCTCTCGTCCTACGTCTTTGGCCTCACGATTCGAGTACGGCGGCAACCACTCATCGTCCTAACAGTCCTGCTTGGTATCTTTGCCATCTTCAAACCCTACCCCTCTATTTCCGACACGTCGCTCTTCCTTGCCTTGCTCCCGCTCTATAGACATGTTTTCCCACTCATGCGGTATAGTTTCTTGGCGTCAAGCACGATCTTGTATGCAACGTTACTCGGACCTGCGTTTTATTATTTGTGGATATACGCTGGGAGCGGAAATGCGAATTTCTTCTACGCGATTACCCTGGTTTGGAGTCTGGGACTCAGTTTGTTAGTTGCAGATATTTTGTTTGCTGTCCTGAGGGATGAGCTTGAGGTTGAGAGGCCGGAGATGAAGGGGAAGGAAATACGGCAAATATAATAGAACCAGGTACCACAATCAAGTTTGTTTATACATTTAACCTTACGCTTACTGTGGTGTCGTGCGAATGCGAGGTGGGTGTTTGCGAACTTTCTGGCATATCCTATCCCAAATAGAAACCACATTTGCTCACTTAAATTGGCAACAGGAATACTGCAATTTACTTTCATAGGTAGGAACAGAGCTTCTCGATATTTCATCCGACATAGACATCATTATCTTATGCTTCACTAGCTAACTAATTCAATTATACAACGCTGCGCGGCCACTTTCTGATCCGCTCACATACCCACTATACCCTCCCATACTCTCGAAACTACCAAGTCCCGCCTCTCGGAACCGCTGCTTAGGACAAGCAAAATACGGATCAGAATCCCTTCGAACCAGCGCCGTAAGTTTAGAATGTACTCTCTACTAAGGAAATCAGCATACCAGAGTCCAGTACACATCATATCAAAGTGAGCAAACTTCAACGAACCAGTTTCAACCCAAAAAACCCATCAACCACATCTCCCAAGTCTCTTCCATTCTCCCTCCTCTCCTTCTCCATATCCTTCAACTCCTTCTTGCAATCTTTAACCATTCTGTCCTCCTGCCCTTTCAGCTGCCTCTGCTTCTTACGGTGCGTGTCAAAGGCCAGTTTGTTCAGCTCTCGGTTACAGGCTCTTCGTTGCTTGGCTTGGTTCTTGGCGGACTTGCGGTCTTCGCGCCGCTCAACACAGCGAGCGAGGCGAAAGCTGAAGCGGCGAAGGGGACTGGGGCGTTGGTTTGGCTGCGGCTGTAGCTTCGACTGGGATTCCTGTCGTGGGGAAGGACATAGATGTGGAGGTTCTGAGAAATTTACTTGATAGGGCTGAGCGTCAACTTGAACTTCTAACGCTGTTGCGGTGGTGGCCGGGTTTGGCCGTTCGAGAGAGCTTTCTGATGGCAGGGAAGCTAGACGGGGTCGAGTGGCCTGGTCACTTGCACGTGGGTTGGTGGTGGATTTGGTGAGCGTGCCATCGATAGAGCCTAAGGTTGTGGCGCGGGAACTGCGGGTTTCGATGGACCCTTTGCGTGATTGGACACTCCCGAAGATGGAAGATGCCATAGTGCTTGAACCGACGCTGGAGCGGGGGGATGTCAGGTCCGTTTCGGACTCTGCCTGCTCGGCGACTTTGCAGTTGGGAGAAGAACACTTTGTGTTGACGGGGAATGCGAAGGGAAACTCTTTGAGTTCACTGAACTCTTCTCTTGATGTGGTAGGAGTGGCGAGAGATTGCGTTACCCAATTCTCATCCGAGGGAAAGGGAAATTCATTGTGATCCTCATACTCCTCTCCAGGAGTTGTGGGAATCTCAATGCCATCCGTCAGACCAACGGGAAAAGGAGGATCCTCTTTGCTTGCACGTCTGAGTCCCACGGGTAAAGTGAGAGCAAGTGGGATTTCAGCGTCAGGCATAAATGGCAATCCACTGACTTGTCTAAGCTCCTTGGAGAGACCTGCAAGTGGTGAATTGGGGACCTCCATGGTGCTTCCATTGCGGCCAGACTTGTTCTGGCCCACAGGAGCTTTTTCAAATCTTTGTTCCCGCTCTATACGGAGAGAAGGCGCAGATTTGAACTTGGGAAGCTGACTTTGGGTAGCTCTAGCATCTGGCATATCAGGTGGTAATTCGTTTGAATCGGAGCATATGCTGGCAGAGCGGTAGCTTGTGCTGAAGTAGCCGTCATTCAATCCATTGCTGCTACACAAGCCAGGTCGGCGTCCGCACAGAGTAATTGGGAAGTGCTCGCTGAGGACTCCTTCAGTGGGAGAGTTCGTTGGATTGTCAATATAGTAGTTAGAAATACTATTGTAAACGGGGAGGTCTTCAATTATCATTCCTCTGAGATGCTCCATCTTGGGCAGATATTGAACTGGTTGTAGGATAAAGCCATGGAGCTGGCGAGGAAGGTGACTTTATTGTGTATTGCCCGCATGTTTTAATGATGATATCAGATATACCCAGACTGTCGGGACAGACAATGGCGGCAGTCGAGCCTTTATTTTGTTCTAATGACCTTGATGGTTGCCCTTCATGGCTAGGACGGGAACCTAAATAGTAAGGGGTGCGGACTTGCTGTCATCGCTTAACCTTTCGACCTGTCAAGTGGAGAAACCCCCGCATCAATGAACGCACCAACCCATAGATATACAAAGCTTTGCAATAGAATGTTGTTTCTTAAAGGAACTTCCCATCCTCTTCATCCCCGCTTCCCCGCTGTGCTCAGATAAACACACGTGATCGAGCCCCTTTCTTCGTAACCGAGCAGCTTATGTAAGCCGCTCAGCGGGTACCCCGCGGCAGAATAACCATCTCCCAAAATTATTCCACCCCGCGTCTCCCCATAAACTCCACAACTACAAAAGATGCCAAAACCAACATGTCCGATCACAGCAATTCCTCAGATCCCGAAGAATCCGAACTATCACGGCTAAACCGCTGGACTGGCGCGCCTTCAACATGGCAGGGCATAGCAGCGCAAGAACGCGAACTTGCTGCGTCTCTAGACGCGTTACGGGATAGAGATTTGGGCGTTCATTTGTATAATGCTCACGCGTTGAAGAAGCGTGCTGTTTCAGGGGTCGTACGTTTATGATATTCTCGCGGTGGTTTCGTTTACAATTTTTAAAAGCACTGGCTAATCAATTGGTGGGGAAGTAGAGACAGGAAGACGAGGACGCTGCCGAACCCTTCGTTCCTCCCAAATCCTGGACAGCTTGGCCACTTCCCTCAGACGATGTACCCAGAGAAGAGGAACCAATTACAGGGGAGGATCCAAACGAGGCCTATACGTTTCGGAGGAGCGAGAAAGAAAGGGCGAGTGGGGTGTTGGAGGATGTGCTGCTTGGAATTTCGTTGAAGAGCGCGAAGAAGAAATTTGAGGCGAGGGAGTGGGCTAGTGAGGATGAGAAGGATGTTGAAGATGAGGATGGGAATGAGGATGGTCTTGTGGCGCCTCCTGAGGAAGAACATGGAGGTGAAAATGGAGAACCGTTTATCAAGGAACAAACGCCCGAGAAGCCTCTCTTACATCCCGTGGTATCGGCTGATGATGAGAGGTCGAGAGAGATTCTACAGCCTACCATCAGGCATACGATTTCGAGGTTGGATGATGTTCTTATGGCTTTGCATCATGCAAGGAAGACTTGCCGACGGTATTCATCTGTCTCTGCACCTAATACGGGTGACGAGGAGGAGTCAAGTGACGAAGAAGATGAGGAAGGTTCAGCTAAGAGGTCAAAGGGACGACCTAAGAAGTTCGAAAATTTGACTCACCGATCAAGACCAGAGGAGGTCGAGCAGGATGTAAATATGAGCGCCGAAATATTGCGAGCTAAGAAACCTGGTCGTGGTCGAAAACCGAAGCAATATCCACGCCATGCTGGTGAGACCGATCAGCAGTATCTTGTACGAATTGCCCGTCTACAAAAGAAGCCAATCCCGATATTCTCATCTGAAGAGACAGTCACACCTCCAATTGTCGCGAAACCGCCCAAAAAGGCGCCAGTACCTAAAATCCCAGCTGCACGAAAGTCGCCCGCACGATCCCCTCCGCCCCATAAAGACCAAATACTACCCAAGGAGGCAGACAAAAGATCTCAACGTAATCTTGCTCTACGTGACTGGAGCGAGGTCCTAGGCTCAGCTGCTCTGGTTGGATTTCCTCCAGATGTAATTGCAAGAGCTACCCAACGCTGCGCCAATATATTCGGCGAAAGTATGACCATGCGAACCATGATCGAAGCTCCATTCGGCGACGAAAATCCCGATACCTTAACCACATACCAGCCCGAAGCCATCCCTGATTTTGAATCCTCGCTCCCAGAATCCGACTCCGACAACAGCGAAGAATCTGAGCAAGAACATCGTTTTGTCAAACAAGCCAAACCCCTAGGCAATGCCCCTAATAAAGAAGTGTGTTATTGCCCCATCAAAGACTGTCCCCGCCAAGTCCGCGGATTTAGCAGCCTGCAGGATATGCGCGCGCATCTGAGGAGGGGACATAAGATGAGCAAGGAGGACATTGCTGAGTTTGAAGTGCCAAGTGATGAGGAGATGGACGGAGCGGTGCATGTTGATGGATTTTTGAGAATGGAAAAGAGGACGTTGAGGGGGAGGGATAGGGGGAAGAGGAAGAGAAGGAGGGGGCAAAGTGAGACTGGGAACCGGGAGGATGAGGATAAGAGAAGTTTGAGTGAGGAGTCTGGTTCGGACAAAGCTATTGACGGACAGGCAATCGTGAGAGAAAATGGAGGGGATACCGGTAGTGATGATGAAGATTCATAAGGGATTATAATAGCATATTACCATACGTGAGCAGAAAATTCCAATGCTATTCTTGATAATATATTCAACCTCTCCTTACATCACCTCGCTAATTTGTATCTCCTCAAAACAGTATCCATCGCGAATTCAAAACTCCAAAAGCACCGCAAAACAAGAAGAAGCACTGCAAAACAAGAAGAAGCACACGGGAAATCCACCAGCAGACGCAAAAGGTAAACCATATACCGCAGTAGTATTCGCTCATGATCACACACCCAAATACCGATTTGTTGATTTGCTTGGTAGAGCGGAACCTTGGTTTTCGGAAATCCTAGGATCCGCGAGTAGCAGGTCGACAACGGCACGCAGCCCCCTTTTCTCAGCTATGTCAAGCGCTGAATTGCCACGTGTATCTGTCGCGTTTACGTTAATCCTAGGAGCTGCGAGTAGCAGCCTAACAAATTCCCTATCCACGTTACTTGCAGCGTAATAAAGGGCTGTGCAGCCATTTTTATCTGCTGCATTTACGTCTATCTTAGGATCCGCAAGGAGTAGGCTAATAATAGCTGTATGCCGTAGCGTATAGCCAAAGAAAGGGCTGTCTTGCCTTCATTATTTGCTGCATTAATATTAATCCTGGGATCCGCAAGGAGTAGGCTAATAACAGCTGTATGCCCGCGGCGTATAGCCACAGAAAGGGCTGTCTCTCCATCTTCATTTGCTCTGTTAATGTCTATTTTAGGAGTAGCAAGCAACTGGCTAACTACTGTCTCAATTCCTAATTCTGAAGCGATTTGAAGGCTATTAAGTTCTTGCCATCCATGCCAGGTATAAGGTTGCAAGATAATGACACCCAAGATCTGGACCTTCCGGCAGAATCACAGAGTTGAAAGGCGATGTTGTGCAAGTTGTTTTCTCTCGGAATCAAAGCAGCTGTAAAATGATCTACCCAGTTTCTTGCTGAATATAAGACAAACGGAAATTGACGAATGAGATCCAGTTCCTCCCAATGGGATAAAGGGGCGGCTGAGAACTCATCTAATTGCAAGTACCACATACAACGTTGAGTAAGAGCAAAGTTGGAGCCCGGAATAGAAATCGAATGCATCCAGGTCCCGTCAAAAGCAATATTAGGAGCGAATTGAAGAGAATTTTCTGGTCCTAGCAGAAACTCTTTCGCGGTTTGGTGAAGTAGATAGACCTTTCCATCAATGACGCTAACAAAAAGGCCACAGAGGTTTCTGATCCATCGTTTAGAAAATTCTGTAGAATAGATTTCGAGGTCTGAGTAAGACCTATCTTTCTCGCGGATCGACATAGCAATACTTATTTCGTTCACAGATAGTGGCTCTACTGCAACACACACAATATTCAGAAGTTTCCAAGCTTGCTTCTTGTCTGTGCTCTGGTTGAGGATAGCTGTATAAGCGGAATTGACAGTAGGGGGTATTGTGCCGAATACTTTATCCCTTCCTTGCCTTGTGATAGACTGAGAGCTATCAAGCAATTCGATGACGAGTTTAAGCCATAAGTATGTTCTGTGTTCGACCTTTGTAAGTTTATCCTGTAGAATGAGTATAGTTTCCGGCCCAAGCTGGTGTTTCCGTTGAATCTTTCCAAGCTCGTATTTGATTACAAGATCAACCTCACTCCGGATCTGATCAGTATCTTCTTCACCGGCCAGGCGAATTGTAGGCAGTTCATGGGTAAGGTCGCTGAACTCATTTTCGATGTATTCCAATGGGCGACTTGTTACAAGAAACTTCAAAGACATGTGGTCTGGAGAACGAGAACATTGATCGTAAAAGGCGCACAGCTTTCGAATTAATATTCGTAAATCTGACTCCCTGCACTCATCGAGGGCATCTAGGACACAGATAATCTCTCCGCCCTGCGGGTCTGCGGACGCGGTGATAAGGAGCCTCCATAACAAGTCCACATTTTTAATAAGCTTGGATCCATTCTGTTGGTGGAATTCAATAGCATGTTTGAGAAGTAGGGGCTTTTGGGTAAATAGCTGATGGAGTATAGCGCAGAGAGCGCTCGTAACTTTCTTTTGCATATCGTTATCGTCCTTGAAGAAAAAGAAGCATGTGGTCTGTGACTTGGTCGTTTGTAGTTTTGTGTCCACGAGAAGCTTGGAGAGTACAGATTTGCCGAAACCTGGGTCTGCTGAAACCCAAAGGAGACTTGACGTGGGGTGGGTTTTCCAGCTGGTGTAATTTGGATGTTGCAAAAACCATTTGCAGGTGCCCTCGACAGGATCTGGATTTCTGTTCTTATATTGTTCATATTCTGAGGTTCGGAAGAGTTGGTGGCATTTCTCTTCTGGGGCTATTTGATTTGACACATCTAAGAAGACTTAGTTTTACGCGTAGCGCTACAGGATTATTAACTAACACATATGAAAATCTCCCTGCACATTTTGCTGTCCAATCATTCCTATCCCGGAGCCAGTGTTGCTAACTCTCTGGTTGGTTCCAATTTCATTCTTAGCCGCTCCTCGGACCTCAGACAGTTTAATTCTCTTGCTTGGGTTTGGGGAATTGATATGTTCAATGTTATCGTGCAGCCGGCCTAGCACCTTCACATATTCCGAATCGTTCTTTCCGCTGAACTTCGTCATGTCCATATGGTTCGCAGCAATACCATAATTGGGGAATTGCTTCAGTACTGCTGAATGCTCCGGTACAATTCGCCCTACGCCCAGTACACTATACTCCTCAAAAAAGCAGTATATTTTGAGATTAATACCGGGTTGGGGAAGTAATTGTTGGAATTGCTCTTCAACAGCCTTCAAGAAATTGGAGTCTTGCCGAAGAGGTTCTAAAAGATCCGAATTCGTTCTGCGGATCACATTCAGGAATTTTGCAATTCTGTATCCCCAGCCAGCCAAATATGAACCATCATGAGGCGTGCCCATAAAGATAATTCCTCGTGTAGACTGGAAGAGTTCCTTTAGATTTGGTTCCACCCCTTCTCTGCAATATAATAGGGCTTGTTCGCAGACGAGGCCCCCGAGGCTATGGGCTATGAAAAGGAGAGGCCGTTGCCTAAAACCCCGTCGCATATCAGAAACTGCAGATGCTAGGCCCTTCCCAAAGGTTCGCAGACTGCTGCCATTTACCGCATCCCATAACTTGACAGGATTGGCATCGTAGCCGAATGTCATAATACGCGCAGCCTTGATCTTGCTGTCTTCTGCTAGTAGCTGTGGCCAAAAGACTCCATTTTTGTGTGTCCATGTCGTATCGCGGTTGCCTGTAAGGCCATGCACAAAAACAATACTGAAACACATCGTTAGCAAGTCTGGTATCATTACTAAGATTGTTGAACAAACTCAAGTTCAGCGTCAGTCGGCTCAGCCACGACCTTGATGCCCTCAGATCCCTCAGTCGAATAGAGATCCAGCTTCTGATCTTGCAAAGCAACACTGCTCGAAGCTTCCGGCGCTAAAGGTCCCATTCCAGTTGCGGTTTGTGGCTCGGCTTTGGGTGTTTCTTTAGCATTGTCCTTTCCCGACCGGCCGAACAATTTGCCCATTTTAGGCATGCTTACGGATACTAAGCCTGGTGCACAGGTTTCGAGAAAATCAGAGAAGTTGCAACGAAGATGAGAGAGTTTCCATATGGATGGAGTATGGACAAGAAGCTACCGTGAAAGATTCAGCTCTAATATATGAACGTCTCACAGTCAGTACTATCTATGTTTGACTCATGAAGCCCCTATTGCAAACACAATGCAAACATAATCTAAGTGTATTCCCACAAATAGAATTGGTAGATCTAACATTTTTACAATGGTTGCTCTCTCCGGCCAGCGCATTTGTCCAGCATATTTTGTATCATACTCTTCAGTGCTATTAGAATCCTTTTATACTGTTATAATTACTACATTGAAGAAAAATTCCTTAAAAAAGTAGCTATAGAATAAATCAGGTGCTATAAAAGGGTGTTGCTGTTGCTGCTAAAGAGCGAAAAGTCCCGATTTGGCGCTAGTCTAGATTTTGGAGGACGAGAGCATAATCTTGCTTTTGGGGGTTGTTCTCTTAATTTGGTAGATTACAGATGCAGGCTAGATTATTAGTGGAGATAACGTATAGTTAAGATTATGACCTGATTATATGAGATTATATTTGCTAATATGAATTGATCCAACCGGTTTGGACACAAATAGGCTAGATGGTGCATGGGATGCCGTTTGCACTTGGGTGAAAACAAGATATTTGCGCCTAAACTTGTTCTCTATAATGTCTTTCGAGCGAGAAATCTAGCCGTGAGTCATTTTGAAATTGCTAAAATGTTTGGTCGGCTATGGGGTGACAAACGGACACTAGACAGGCTAATTTTTTCCCGTTGCATTACGTTTGTAGATCTCAAGGGCATTCTCGTTGATTTCCGTACCATTCACCAGGAGACTAGATTTAGAGCCAGCGAATGTTTCTACAATAGCAGCGGTTCCAGACCCAGTGCCGCAGCCATTGTCGTGGACAACGGACCCGTCCTGGATGGGCGGGATCTGGGCAAGACTTGTTTTAGCAAGCTGTTCCATGGTGTCGCTAACGAGCTCATTATAGAGTTGCGGGGTAGGGGCGAGAGCCTGCTTGGGCACAAACTTGTTATCACTTGCTGAGGCATTCATGTTGGAGATCTTGCTGAAGGTCTTGATATTTGGGGGAGAACGGCTGTGTTGTCTAGGTAAGTTGGTTGAAAAGATAGTTAATTAAAGGAAGAGAGGAGAAGAAGAGGTGTTGGAAGGCTCACAACCACCACGTACCGTACGCGACTATATAAAAGGAGTGGGATAAAGTCACTAAAACTCGTTTGTCTAAGCCACTCTCTTAATACATAAAGAGTACGAACTGCTTCACAACCTAGAAGTATAGAAGCAGGCGGCCATTGACAAGAATGCAGCAGACAAGGGCGTGTCATAGGTGGCTCGGACCGAAAAAGGGCGACCCCGTAGGAAGTCTCCAGTTCCTTTCTGCCATTACCTGCCTTTGCCCTTCAAATAGGGGCAGTCATTTGTGAATGGGAAAATAGGTGAATAACCGCATTACTAATTGTTTTCCCGATTTCCACAATCGACTTTCATCGTTCCGCAGATCTTTATAGAGATAACGAATGTACATTTCCTTTGGTAAGAAACCTGGCCAATCTCTAAAAGCGCCCTCGCAAAAGCTTCCTTCCGGCGATGTCGGCTAAGAATTCGGAAGCAGTTAATAGAGCAAGTAGCTCTTATATAACTTTAACCAGTTTCGACATACTAAGTTGCTGGCCGCACTGGCGTATACGTTATTAAAACATTCAAAGGAGAGACTATCGGTATTGGAATGTTAAGAGTGGCTTAATTATCTGAAAGTTCTCTGAGCAGTTAGTTGAAGCAGAAGGAAATTCCAGTGAAGATAATCAGCGGGTTCCCCTTGAGGTTCCTCGCCCTCAAGCCTAGCGAAGTACCTGACCTGTTCTATTAATTACATTAGTGTTAAAACTCTTTATAAATATGCAGCTAACATCTATATGCCCTGTATTAGATATGCTTACAAATGAAAAAAAAGAAGACTTACTAGTAATATCTATCTTCCTGTAATATAGATATCGTTTCATGCTAAGGAGGCAAAAAAACAAAAACATACAACAGCAGGTATTCGCTGGTGGTCACCCACCCAACTACTAATCTGCCGATCTGAGGCTTGTGTATGGCAGAGCGGACGGGATGCCCAATTCTCCTCAGTCTATGGTCGTATGTACCAGCTCTTTGCTAAATGGAATACATATAGCTAGTGATTATATCCTGTTGTGCTGGGCTGGTGCGAATGCTTGAGACTGCGGCGATGATACTCAACTACGAACAAGTCGTACTGTACACCACCCGCAAGCAAAAATCAATATGGATCTACCGTTTGATAAACAACTAGATATGAAAAAGCATATCCGCGTCTATTTTAGTGAAGTAGTAAGGTTTGCTAGTAGTTAAGGCCGAAGGAGGTGAAAAAGCTAACATTTCAGATAATATATCCCTGGGGTTGCAGTTTGTAATATTGTACGAATCAATAGCGTGATTGCTAACAAAGACGAAGCTAACTTTAAGATAAAGGCATAAAACGCTCAATGAATAAGAGCAAGCTACTTTAAGATCTTGTCGACGCAAATAACTCATAATATAGGGGAAGCGAAAAAAGAAGCGGAGAAGAATTTAGCTTCAAGCTGTTCATAACCTAACAATTTCACTAGCGTTAAAGCAAATGTCGTGCAAAAACAACTAGAGACAACCTGTTCATGAGATCAAACAATCAAGTATTCTGAGCAACTAGCTAGTGAGGGCTTAGGGCCCGCTTGGTGTTTCCGGGAGGTATTAGTCTTGAAAGATATTTAGTAAAGGCTGAGGATTTTCGGAGGAACTTTACAAGAACTTAAGCACTAGAGACTATAAGGTACGTTTAAAAGCAGACTGGCAATATCCAGGTTTAGTTAGAGGAAGAAAAAAAAGAGCGGACTTGAGATCTAAACCTGGTACCTCAGAGGCCGAGTTTTGCTGCGGTTAGTTGCATGGGGCTGTACTTGTAATGGGATTACTTTCCATACCATCCAAGGCTTTTTTAAGCCCTATCCTTGATCCAAACCATATGAAACACTAAATGGTACTAATATTTGCATCCCGTGTTCCTTCAAGAGAGCCATCCCTTTGCCCACAGCTTCATCCACTCCGGCTTGATACCCTCCAAACTGCTCAACTTCTCACTCTCCGCCTCCGTCTTGGTAGTCTGGAGACTGATCCACTGGTCCGAATTTACAATAGACTCGTAGAAAGGCAGCAGCTTAATAGCAGGACTAGCTTCAAGCAGCGCCTCCAGCTTCGCCTTATCCGACGTAGCAGCCGTCGCCTCGGTCTCAGTTCTGATGCGTTGAAGCCAGGTATTAAACGACACCGTCTCGATAGTCTTGTCTGGTAACACCTTCTGCGCCACCGGAGGGAGAATAGACTGAGCTCCAGACAGACTCTCAATAACAGCCGGCAGCAATGCACTCCACGTCGTGGGCCGCGGATTAAGGGGATGGAATACGTGTGTCCCTTTCCTGGCCTTGAAAGACAGTTCAATGAGCGCCTCAGCCAGCACATCGATGGGCACCCAATCGATCTTCGTATCGCTCGAACCGAGAGTTTCAGGGACGGCGCCGATATGCAGTGAACTTATGATGAGGCTAGGCAGCCATTCGGCTTTGTTCCAGTGGCCTGTGCTATTGATGGGGCCAGCGACCTGGCCCACGCGGGCAATGCTTGCGCTGATGTTGAGTTTCGAGGCAGCGTAGTCGAGGAGGCGCTCGGCTATGTACTTGCTCTCGCCGTAGCCCATTGGTGCCGGGACCGTGCTGTCGTGGATGATCTTCTCAGGCACAGCAGAGAATTCAGCGCGGTAGGAGGCAACGGAGCTTATTGAGGATACAAAAAGAATCGACGGGGAGTTGGTGCCGGTTGCCGAGAGTTCGATGAGTTTGACTGCTCCTGAGAGCTGCGGGCGGAACGTAGGCAGGGAGAGGTTGAAGTTGACGGGCCAGGCGTTGTGGATTATTTCTGTAGCGCCGGCGAGGATTTCTGCGTAGACCTTTTCATCGAGACCGAGGAAAGAGCTTTCCAGGTTTGCAGTCAAGAACGAGACGCGATCGGCAGAGAAGTCTGTGGGCAGACCTCGTACTTTGTTTCGTTGGATCTGAAGCAATTCGGAGTTGGTGGACCGATTCAGGCAGTATACGCGAGAGACCGAGGAATCATCGAGGAGAAATTGTAGTATGTAAGAGCCCAAGGCACCGGTAGAACCTGTTAGGACTACGACATGCTTTCGAGATACAATGCCGTCAGAGTATGAAAACGTTCCGTTAGATTGAAGAGTAATCCCATTTTCCTTCTCTGACAATGGCTTATATTTTGAGGACGTGGCGATATGGTCAATTAGGGCTTTGTTTTCTTCTAACAAACTTTCGATCAATTGCTGTCTTGACTGATCATTCGATCCTTTGGAAGCTTCTTCCTCTTTAGAGAGCTCGGAAATTGCCATTGAAAGAGTAGACACCGAAGGGTTTGTGTATATAGTGGTGATGGCCAGACTAGGCAGTCCCAATGATGATTTTAGTTTGCGAGTCAACATAAGTGCTTGGAGTGACTCCATTCCAAAGATGAACCAGTTCTGGTCATCATCGACTTTGCTCCATTTGGTGATTTCGGCAATAGAATCACGAATGAATGAAACTACCTTCTCGGTGTCTTTAACATCAATGGTTTCCTGAAGGGCTTCGGTTCCTGTAGGAAGCCCAAGAGCCATCTTTTCGGCATCTTCATAAAGGGCGTCTAGCTCAGTTGCGTAGAGGTCCACTGTTGGTTTCTTTTGGATTGTCCCCTTACCCGCTCGCTGCATAGGCTTTTCGGGGCTAACGATCAGGATATGCGACTTTGCAATCTTTGCATGTGCTGGACACTCTGCGTTGGCCTCCTCAATAGTCGGCCATAGGCGTTCGATGACTGCGGCCCGTTCTGCAACTGACAAAGGTTGCTCACTTGCAAGCTCCACCATAAGAACAGCTTGGAAACGCAAAGATCCAATAACAATCGCAGCTTTAACTTCCGGATGCTTGGCAATGTGTTGCTCCATACTTGTAGGGTTCGTCTTCTCCCCAGTAAGAAACACAATTATGTCGTCAGATCGCCCGCGGTAAGCCCAGAGACCGGGTTTTGTAGGATGTGCGGCGTACAAATCGCCACTTGCGTATTCTTGGATGTCCTTGTAAAGCTTAAACACGGGTTGCTCTTCGGCACCTTTCTTTCGTATGATATAAGCTTCGTATAAATCATCCGACTGATACCTGAACTCTATTCCAGCTCTCTCGTTCACTTGGAACCACTTCCAATCAGCACCTGTCATGAAGGAGGGGTACAATCCAGATTCAGTGTTGCCGATCAGAGTGAAGAAATTCTTCATCTTCCTAAATAGTACATCGCCATAGGATTGCGGGATGTCCCCACCAGAATACATTATAGTATCCAGATTCTTGGAGAGAAATTCCAGCAATTCTGGGTCTTTGCATATTTCCTCGATCCAAGGAGGAGCAAGCAGGGCAATGTCCGCTTTAGTGTACTTGAGACCTTCCGCTAGGCCATGAGCGGATGGAATAGCCCCAGACAGTGGGAATATGACCGATGTTTGATTGAACAAAGGGGCGAAAACAGTGGCATATGAACCGCCGGCCTAAATAAAATTAGTACGTGGGATAGGAGGACAATAAACAAGCATTGGCTGAGCACGGCGTCGGTGGTAAAATTTAGGACAATACTTACATGGAAAGCCGGAAGGAGAGGAAATAGTCGATTCCCTTGGTAATACCTGTCTCGGCTCTCGAATCCCTCGGGAGGGTCCATCTGACTCCACATCTGGAACCCAGCAGCCCACCCGTGGGTCCAGACGAGCGATTTTGGGATTCCAGTTGTCCCAGAGGTGTGTAGGGCAAGCAGAGGTTCATCTTTAGCTTCCTCGAATGTCTTGTTATATGGGTATTGTGGGTATTTCTTGTGGAGGAGATCATGTACGCTTGGAATTTCAAGAACCTTAAGGGGGTGAGCCCCAGCAATGGCATTCACTACAGGCGGAACAGGACTCGAAGTGAGCATGGTGTGGCAGCCGAGGCAATTGAACAAATGGATGTGGGCTGGAATACTATTCCGAGGAGAGGTGAAGAACATCTACAAAAAGTGATTCGTTAGCACACTGGTGCCAGGGTGGGTTGTTCAGCATAGCGAACCTTATACCCAGTCTTGACAGCTCCAAACAGCAGAGAATTGTATCGTATGTCATTAGGACCAATATATGCCAGTGTCTCAAAGTTCTCTCCACGGCCGAGATTGGTCTCTAGCCACCAAGCCATGCCATTCACGGCATTGGCAAAGTCGGCATAATTGACCTTGAAGAAGCCGTCTGAATATGTTGTAGCGGACACTGGGAACTCGGCATATAAAGCCTGCGGTCTCGTGTGTGCCATTCCATCGAGGATGTTGACCAGTAGCTGAGGCTTTTGGTAGGCAACAGTGCGAGCATTATTACCCTCGTTGAAGACAAGTTGGGCCATGACGATAGAGTCAGACTTTGCCACCGAATGGGCTCAATAGATGGAAGATTATGAAGGCAAACAGAGACGGGTCAACCGGAGTAGCTATAGTCAAGAGCACGACGCAGAAATAGTCCTTGGTGCTCTGAGGATATGATACTGTGTGTCTCGATCTGCTGATATACGGAGTACTCGTAAGGAACAGGAAAAGGCGTGCCGAAGTTCGGTAAACTGTTTGCGAGGCTCATTCACCAACATGCCAACACGCCAACACACCAGCACACCAGCACACCAACCAACAGCGGGGAAAGGCAGACTGTTTTTCATCGCTGCAGACATCGTGGCTAGTGGGTGGTGGGGTGGCAAAAGAGTGCTGCATAGGTCTCTATAATAAATAGAATAAATCAAAACCTCTGATTTATAAGTTAGAAAAGTAATAGTAAAATAAAATA
>QGMG01000614.1:0-22748 GCA_007825325.1 Lachnellula cervina | reverse complement strand
CGCACTTCGACGAGGTCGAGCCCTTCGACGGCCTGTACCAGAGCTCGGCGTGTGCGCTGCGCCGCCAGCAGGAGCTGTACGCCTTTGAGATCATCCGCTGGTCGGCGGCTTTCGAACCGCTGTACGCGATGGTCACGCCGTCCGAGCACGAGTTCCTGGGGTTCCAGCTGCTGAAGATCCGCGCGAACGTGCTGACGATACTGCTGTATGGCGAGCTGGCGACGACGGAGATGGCGTACGATTCTTTCATGCCCGAGTTTGAGCGCATTGTTAATTTGGCGAAGACGTTTCTCGACCACCCGTGTGCGCCGACGCTGTTGCTGGAGGGCGGCTTTAACTGGAACCAGGGGCTGATCTTCCCGCTGCTGCTCGTGGCTGCGAAGTGTCGGGATAAGAGTATGAGGCGGATGGCTGTTGATCTGATGCGGAGGAAGCCGTGGAGGGAGGGGCCGTGGTGGTCTCTGTCGACTGCGCAGCTTGGGGCTTGGCTTGTGGGGATCGAGGAGGAGGGCCTTGTAGGGGAGGGGATTCCAGAGGAGTGTAGGGCGCGCTTGCTGAATGTGGATTTCAGAGAGGTTGATACGAGGAGGGTTGTGAAGGTTGCTGCTGTGAGGGGGGGCAGGGAGTTGAGGTACGGGGAGTGGGATTGGAGTTTGAGGCCGAATGTTGATATTCGGGGATTTGCCATAGAGAGGGACCAGAAGGTGGAACCGCCATTGAGGGTTGAACAGATCCCGGCGCTCTATATGTAAAATGACTGTTATGTGGAATGTACTGGGGGTGGCTGGCTTTGGAGTTTGGCGTCAGATACGACTACAATGGTTACGACGGATCTGCTGGGAAGGATAATGGAGTTTGCAAGGCAGATATACGGGGCTTTTTGTCATACAATAGACGCTGCTGTTCTAGAATTATATCCATTTACTTTTACCGACGAATAGTACAATTGCTCCTTTAAATTCCATACTGTTTTACAGCCTCCCCTATAAAAGGGCTTCTAATCATAAACCCTTAAACTGTTCATTATACTTCCCTATGGCACCCATTTGACAGTGAAGAAGAATGACAAAAGCGCAAGCTTAGTGGGCCAAAGCTTGTATAGCTAGAGTCTAGACTGACTCAAATATCCCTCAAAGAATGTCCTAATATCTCAATGAGCGCTTATGCACCCCTCCTTCCGGATAAAAAGCGAGGCCTGCGTTAAAGTGCTCGAAATAACTCTTTGGAGGGTGGAGTGGCTTGTAGGCTAGGTTTAATCCCTAGCTCCTTGTTATTCAATATACGAAGTAATAGGGCACTTGCACTGCTCCTGGTGGCCCAAGCACCCCGTACAACTAGTGCATGCGCTAGGAAATAAAAATCTGCGTCGAAACAGTTATACTTCACGTCCCTACTTAGGTCCCCCGCAGGGCTGCGGGCCGCAGCCCTGCGCAAGCTTCGCGGCGTTGGCCTACTCGAGTAAGAGGAAGGAAAAGTTTTATCCAAGTAGAAGTAAGAAGGCCGCGAGGGAAGGTTCTAGCGCCTTTTCCCCTCGAGGGGTCACTGCGTGGCGCTTATATTAGGGAGGCGCCTTCAGATTATAGTGTGCTATAGTATGAGGGACTTGAAAATCTATACAAAGCCCCTTTATTTAGACCTCTCCTGCTGCTTCTACCTAAATCCATAGATCCTGCTCTAAATCTAGCTTTATAACTAGCTTCTTATACTACCTTGCATAGGCTGCCTTAGTATTCTTCTTATTCTTCCCTCTATAAAAAGAGTATATTTATAGACCTTAGTATGCAGCCCCTAACAATCCTTACTCCTCCTAGCTAAGTAGCCTAAGCAAATAGAGCCTTCTAGGCTCTTACTTGTTTCTGCCTTCTATGCCTGGAACTCCTTAGCCCTCTCCTCTTTATTGCTATGCCTATGCAGGTCCCACAGGTGAACTAGCTGAGGATATAGGTTACAGCGAAGCATATTATATGGGATGATGAAGATCGATTGAGGAATAATGTTATTAGGTATGATGAGTCAAGGGACAACTTCCACCTTGTGAGGGGCCACGTGAGGTGTGATTCCTGCGATTCTTTGCATTCTTGGTAACTAAAGGTGATAAGCACCTCGTAGAAAGTAACTTATATGTCCTTTTCATCAAGCAATAGAATGGATTGAGATAAAACAATAATAATAATAACTGTACAGCTATAAGAAGAATCGAGATTACTCAGCTGTTAGACAAAAGGCTATAGTTTATGAATAACGAACATTTCAAGATGTCATGAAATAACCCAACAGCCTATTTACCGAATCATACCTACAATGTAGGCATCGCCATGCATTCACATTCCCCCCATCATACGTGTGTATATGAACCTGCAACTTCTTCCGGTTAACGTTCCCTTCTTCTTTCTTTACAGCACAAGCTTTTTCCACACATCCAGATCCAAAACAGAACCTACCGAGACAAACACCCATCACATCCAGTAAACCAACTCTTTACAAGCCTTTTGTTAAGTTTCACGAGCTCCCACGGCCCAAGAACCCAAAATGACGCAAGTTACTCACTTTGCGCAGGCCTACCTAGACTCTTCCGCCAGCTGGTGGTATTGCTGCAAAGAAGATGTAAGTATAGCCCCGCTTGCTTCCTCTTCCTCTTCCTCTTCCTCTTGCTAAAAGCGAAAAACTGATCTAAGGATATTTAGTGTAAAACAGCGAAAGAACCTACGGGTTATAGTCTGGATGTCAAGAAATGCGTGTGTAAGCATAAGAAATGCAAAAAGTGCGAGGTGGTTAAGTTTGTGGTTGAGAAGCGCGGTGATGATATTGGGGGTGGGTATCATGCTTGAGGTTTCTGTAGGGGCTGAGGGCTGAAAGGAGGTCGGGAATTGGGATGTTGAATGGGAACGGGAAATAGGAAATAGGATCAATTTACAGACTATGTCTTTGCAAATTGTAAGGGACGATGTATTTATCATTTGTGCATCTACCTGAATCACAACGTAAACCCCGTTTTATTACTCCCTCTTTCCCTCACCCACCCCTCTATCTCCACATTCCGCCAAGAGTTGGGGATGGCGGTCGACGGGAAGGACTTTTATCGAATGAATTATAGTGAGCTACACGGACAGTTGCGTCTAATGCATGTGAATCTTGTTTCAAGGTCTCAAGGTCTTAGTCTAACCTCAAGCATATTGAGAATGTTGACTCTTACCTAACTTTTGAAACTCGCATCTCCGTTCTAAGACCCAATGATTTCGCTTCACAATCATATTATCTGGAAATACTTTGAGCGTTCAAGGCAACCCAGGCTCCCATGATTCCCTCCTGTTAGTGAATGTAGAGGAATCAAATACTTCCTTTGATCTTGCCTGATTCAGTGAATCCAAAATAACAAGTATTATCCCACTACACGGACTTGTATTATGGTTCCTGCACTTGAAATCAGGGTTATGAGTATTGGCTATGGAGGTTTTGGAATTGTTTTCTTTCATTCCAGTATGAAAATCGAGATGAACATGGTTTGTTTCCGGGGGAATAAATAACTCGAAGGTGTGGAATATCTCTGAATTGGATTAAGCTCCGTACGTTGCAGTGCATTTGAGTCATCCATCTTACGACTTGAGCTGGGAGTATGAATAATATATATGTAAGTCTTATTTGTCACTGTTATGTCAGGAAAAGAATTCTTTGGCAAAGGCTTTCAGCCTAATCACCACATTGGAAGGGACGGGATCTCAAGTTCAGGGGCTCGCTTAAATGTTTAGGCTAAAGGGCAGGGCCTCTGTTTTCAAGCTATTAATGGGCCCCAAAATAGATATTGTGAAGCCAAAACTAGCAACTAACCCCCTATATATCTCTTCCAGAACCTACACTTTTGACTTCGAGAATCCGAACAACAAGCGACATGTTGGCAAACATGTATCACATGACGCGCCTTGGCCCAGTGGGACTGGATCTGCATTACATGGGTGGCCTCTTGGCAACAAAACTTTGCAATGTTCGCATCTCACACCGAAGGGAAATAACAGCAATTCATCTTGTACTCCTAGACTTCCAACGGTTTCAAGCTCCGTCACCAGAGAGGGCGTGAATTGTAGCGCTTATTGCCCAGCCTTCTTCTTCAAGCAGACATCAACCCCTATCGGGGCATATTCCTCTTCGGTTGGCCCCCACCTTCGGATTGGTCATCTGCGGCGTCCCTGGAGCCTTGCGGCTCTGGTGAATCATGCCAAATAAAACCCCGAGCCGCCGGAAGTAACAACGTTGCCATTTTTCTTTTATTGCGGGGTTGTGACAGTCGGAACCGTGACACAAGAATTATGACAGCGCCACTTAGCACCGAGGAGCTCCTGAAGAGGCTCGATGAACAACATCAAGCTTACTTGCAAACATTCAAATTGGTGCACGAGGCTCTGTCACACACCGTCGCCGCCACAACAGCATCGCCCGCTGCCCTACCGCCACTTCAATCGCCTGTAACTTCTGCCGGGAAACGAAGAAGACGGTCGACTGTCGAGGTTGAAATCGATCGACCAGGGCTTCGGAAGCCGTCGACGTACCACAGTTCTGTTTTGACAGGCGAGAGCGACGAGAGCGACGAGGATGATGAACTTTACGTTCAGGCTCCACTGGCGCGGTCCAAGTACGAAGATGAGGATCTTCGGAAGCACTTGCAAACTCACAAATTCAATGAAGAAGGACAATTGCTGCTGGATACGATAGTGAAAGACGGCGTGCTTTTGCGTCCTACTCTGTTTCCGAAATACGATCCGGATGAAAAGTTCCACAATTCCCATTATACGATTTTCGACGTTGGCAAAGACGGTGCCCCGCTATCGAGATCTTTCGTGGTCAAGCCGGGATCGTCAATTGATTCTTCTATTTGGCAAGCTATTAAAGTATGGAACCTGTAGTCTCTTTTTCGATGTTGAGATTGACGTTTAGTGCAGGATTTAAATGCCGATCCCGCAGCGCTCCGACCCGCAGTTGGTAGAATTAGCATTGTCCGGGAACCGTCTCCAATTGTCTTTGGGGCGCTCCACCTGACTATGAACAAAAATTTCGATATGGATGAGATATTTGAACATCTTGTAGAACAGGATAATTCGGCTGTGAGATTTTTTGAACCGAGCTTGGGCGGTGAACTGACAAGATTTCCAGGCTCATATGATTAACCGTGGCTTCAACGATGATCAACGGCAGCAACGATCATTGGTCTTCAAGTTTGATTACTTTACGGTTGTTGGAGAAGAAGTTGAGCCCATGCCATGGCAGGCATCAGCCGGTGCTGAAAAAGTACTAGACCCTCCTGAGGGCCATATTCCGATCTCGAGATGCAGCTCCGTGGTCGCTTTGTCCCTCTCGGGGAACCACATAAAGAAATTGAAAAACGCTTCTCGAAGGGCTCAAACGCGATATGGATATGTTTATGATCTATGGGCTCCGGTGAGACTGGCATGAGACACCCGTTAATCGACTGCTCAGTGCTGACACATCCTAAATAGTGGCATGTGCTTAATATCCAGTGCTATCCGGATCATAAGCATAGTATGGACAGCCATGACTCGACGAAGCATTATGTTAATGGCCCCGAGGCATTCTTGCATACGCTTTTGGCTGAGTTTAAAGATGCAGAGAAACGGTTTGAAGAGATATACAACAAAATCACCAAGCTCATCACTCCTCCAGTACGTCAGCAGATTTTCACGACTGAATATTTTCTACTTCAAGCATGTTTTTGACGTTAGCAGAAACTGACAAGCCTAGCCCGATTTCATGTTCAACGGCCAACTTCGAGATAGACTTTTGTTTGAAGACAAAGAGTTCACTTATTCCCGACGCTACTTCTGGGCCTTTCAAACCCTCGGAATCATGAACAATGGCATAAAAGCCATAATAGACGCCTTCGAAGACACCTTCACCGACGAAGTCTGGGAAGGAAAGCACAAAACACTCTGGCCCATGCTCGAACCCGATTCTGGCCGCAACGTATATTGGAGAAAGAGGATGGCTGGCTTACGGAAGGAGTTCAAGAGAGAGATTGAACATTTGGAGAAACTATATGAGGAGAATGATGATCGGAGGAAGGAGATCAGGACGTTGCGAGATCAGCTTTTCTCCGGGACGAGTGTTCTGGAGAGTAGGAAGAGTGTGGAGTTGTCTACCGTGACGATTCTACAGGGGCATAATATTAAGCTCTTGACACTGGTAAGACATCTACATTCTTTACTAACCAACCACACAACCACACAACTCACAAGAATTCCTAGGTGTCGATTTTCTTCCTCCCCCTAACATTCGTCACCTCTGTTTTCGGCATGACCAACATGCCCACCCAGCACCAATTCAAATGGTTCGGGATCGTCATGGCCACAGTATGCATCCCCTTCTTCCTACTAATCGGCTCCCTAAACACAACCTCCGGCATGGAATTCTGGCGCTCAAAATGGCAATACCTACTCTCCTACATCTCGCACGCCCTCTCTTCCACATCTCCGCCCAGCCAAGAAACCGCCAGCCACAGAGTCGAGCAGTACCAGAAAAACCAACAGCGTAAGCTTATTCCATTCCCAAGAAGAGAATGCATGCGACGGCTACTGATTTGCGCAGGAATCGAGAAAATCAAACAGCGCTCTCTGTCCGCGTCGCAAGCAATGCAGATCCGCAGTGCGCAAGTCACGCCCCTTGCTACCCAGCCCACGCTTTCCACATCTGTGAGCGTGAGTAAGGACCCGCCTTCGCCTTCCAATGGCGAGGAGGAACAGAAGGAGGAGAGGGAACGACCTGCCATGTCTTCTCAGTCTGCGAGCGAGTCGCTGGGTGGTAAGAGCATAACGATCGCTGCGGCCAGTCCGCCTGAGCGTGAGGGCAAGGGGAAGAGGGAGGCGGCATCGTGGTGGGAGATGGTGTGGGGGAGGAAGAGGCGGGTTAGGGGGTATGAGGTCTGAATGGAGGCTAGATAAGAGCGTAATGGATGTCTGGTCATGCTATGTGTCGAGGTCTGTGTAAGCAGATTTTCGCGCCTGTGCGTCTTCGGGCCGCGGCTCCTACTACTGGTACGTTGGCCAGGTTGAGCGAGTTCGTCTCGGCGCTATGGGAGGAGAGTGGTGTGGTCAGAGAGGCACTGCTTTGACGGTGCATTTGGAGTGTTGAAGAAGCCCACGTGACCTACGATGTAGAATCTTGGTCGCAGACAGAAAATCTTGAATGGTAAGATTATCTCAACTATTTAGATCTCAGGATCATCGGATTCCTGCTAGGCTCTTTACCTAGAACTTTACTACTCCCCGAAGTGATGGTATAAAACGAGCAAACGAAACCTCGCTTAATAGTCGCCCCTTTTAAGGTGCCGGGGAACTCAACTCATTCCAGAATCGATAAATACCAGTACCATCAAGACTTCCAACAAGCCATCCTATCTAGGCGCACATTTATAAGCAAGTCGTATAGATTCATAAACAATACATCAAGCGCAGGAACTAGACATACACAACGCCACGCAAGTGAAAACCATCCTCCAATGCGCCAGGCTTAAAAACAAGACCTTCCAGTATCCAAATCAAGATATCAAGAATAATCCAATTAATTCTCTTAGCGTTCTCTTCTGCCAACCAAACACAGCTTACCTTCCTCACCCACAAACGTCTTTGCAGTCTCAAGTCCCCCAATTCCCTGCATCCAATAAACACCCACCCACCCACGTGACCAAATTCCCAACTCTCCTTCTCCTCTCAAAATCCCAACTCAACTCGTCAGCAACAGAAAGCGCCTTACGACCGAAACAGCCCTCTCACCCACTCCAAGACGCCCCAAAAGACAGTTTTCGGCACAACCACAACCACAGGCTGGGCTATACTATCGTCTCTACTCACACCCACGGGCGCGGGTGTAATGGTACTGGGACTTGTGAAATCGCAGGGGCCGCAGCGGAGGTGGATTGTTCCGGTTGTGGGGTTGGGGTTTGCTTTGGATGTGGGGCTGATGCCGAAACACTAGATGGGGTTCGTTAGTGAGGTGGGTGTTTTTGGGAGAGGGAAGGGGGAGAAGAGAAGAGGCGGGAGAGGTACCTTTGAGCAGAGTGAGGAGAGGGGGAAGGGGGTGTGGAGGTGGTTGTGGTCGGTGAGGTAGGTTGGGGGTGTTGGGTTAGGGGTAGGGAGAGGTGGCATTTTGGTGTTTGTGCTTTGTATGGTGGGTGGTGTGGGGTGATGGTAATGGTGAAGAGGAGATCAGGGTATTTTATGGAAAGGGAAATATGGATAGATCGTGAATGCATGGAGTCGATACAGTGAATATGTAGGGATTATGAATCTCTGCAAAGGAGGTTATTCATACTCCGTAGCTAACTGCTCGGCGGTGTAAAACGTATATTTTGATTTCCCTCCCGTTCGCTCCCCGAAATCGAAACCCAAAAACATACCTACCTCACAAACATACAATAATGCCACCTCCACCTCACCACCATAATCCCGAACGCCAACTCTCCACACAAAGAGCCGGCTGGACTTGCTGTCGTTGTCTCAGAGTAGGTAGACCGAGGCAAGACCTGTGCGCGCATTGCAAGGGGCATTTCCGTTGCGATACGTGCTATGTGAGGGGGCTGGGGCAGGGGAGGATAGAGGCGAGGTTGTGGGTGGGGAAGGGGGAGGAGGTGGGGTGTTGGGAGCGGGTTTTGAGGTTTGCGGGTTTGCGGACGAGATGGAGATGGAGGAGGGATTGAGGATCTGGACCTGGATATTACCGTTTAACGTTATGCCGGTGTGCTGCGAAGCTTGACGCCATTGAGTATAAATTGATATTCGACACGTTAATCTCGAGCCGGTGTTTCTTGCACACTCGCTGTGCTGGATGGCCTCGTGCAAACCAGTTCGAGCTGCGACAGATTGATATTTTGTATCTCCTTCCGCATCATGATCGCATTTCAGGTTCCGGCTCTTCGTTCACTTCACCTATCTTTTAGCCTCGTCTCTATCCGAACTAGAATCCAGCAATAGTACCCACGAGAGCGGCGACACTTTGAGCAATGTCGACTCCGACGCCGACTTTCGGTACTTTGGAGGGATCTGGGGTTGGCGTTGGGAAAGAGTCTGATCTGAAGTTGTGGAGCAAGTTGGGCTTGGTGAGGAGCGAGTGTCGGTGTAGTTTGGTCGCGCGTAGTGATGAGATTGTCTGCTAAAGTGAAGCTATACCTCTCAGCAATGTATCCTGCGGTTAACTGGGGCGTGTAAGAAGGTTCTTCGTTCCCTCCTGCTCCTTGCGGCTTGCTATACCAGTCGTCCGTCAAGGTCACGGAAAGATGCACCAAACGTACTGAGCTATCGCAGACACTCGGTTGGCAATTTGGGCTGCGCCAGTGCTGATCGTACAAATTTTTTGATAGTAACTGCCATCGGCGCTTCCACATAGTCCGTTGGGTAGACGTTGATCATGAGTCTTTGCTGTGCGGTTTAGAGCACAGGACATAGTATCGATGCCGTTGATCGCAATGCACAGTGTATATTCTGTAGGTGGTGCGGCCTGCATGAACCATCTGGGGCCCAGCAAGCTTTATTTACTGCTGTGATGAAGGAGAGTACGATCGCGAGCGCAAGTTTCAGATAATCTTGATTAGAAATGATGCAAGAGATGAGATCTTGAATGGGTATAAACACGTAGAAGCATTTGAGATAGGATGCTTGGATCTGGACTTGCTTAACTTGACATGGGTAGTTTAGATGGGGGCGAAAGGGTCAGAGATACAGAGAACATTTTTTAAATTGTCATATACCGGCTGCTTGGCCTTCAAGGAACGCGAAAAAATTCTCAGTCGAATCTGCTAAATTCAGAGACCCCTTCACTTGAAACCATAACAGTCTTGTGTTCCACTGCCCTGAGTAATCCAGGGAGCATAAACAATGGTCATCTATTCCTATTTTCATGTTCTCTCTTGCGTAAAGTGTTATCGAAAAAAACTCCATGCCAATAACAAATCTAGACAAAGTGTGTAATCATGGGGTATTCGTAAATCAATGAGCCATGACTGCATCAGCCACCACCTGCTGGTGCTCAGTGGCGCCATTTGCACCATTGGGCTTCTCAACGCCATCCATCTCCATATCCTCATTAGCCTCGCCCTCGACCTCTTCCTCCTCCTCAAGTTCGTCGTCCTCGCTGCCACTGCTCTCGGCCTCAAGATCCTCACTCCCAGCATCCTCATCCTCTTCCTCTTCTTCTGCAGCAGCGGGGTCGACTTCTGCTCCGGCCATCTCCGAGTCTTGAACCATGGCGTCGGGATCGGCTGCAGCTTCGGCACCTTCTGCAATCTCTTCCTCTTCCTCCTCGACTTCCTCTGCACCATATTCTTCTCCATCGGCATTCAAGTCTGCCTCAGGCTGATCAGGGGGGAATTCGGCAGGACCAGAATCATCAGAGTCCCTAGGCAGCATTAGCAATGAGTCATGTGTGACTTTCCCACGTATGAACCCACCATTTGATAGCAAATCTAGTCACTCGTGGCTTCTCAGCAAGTATGTTCCTGCGGACCTTGTCTAGGACTGGTTTCGCTGGGGGATCAGCATTGAGCTCGTCTGAATCATATTCGTTATTGACATAGTATCCAACTCGCACAAACTCCCTGCTGTCGTAGGCACATGTAAGGAGAATGACGGTTACTCCGAGGATTTCAGCATCGGGGATTTTCTTGGTGTTGGGTGGATCCGCTTCAAAGATGAACTTATTTACGCCGACGGGGATTGGGCCAACGAGGAGAGTATCGAGCTCCTGATCATGTTGATCGCTGGAGACAATGAGCTTGGGTTTGCGATCTGGGGAAGAAGGGGCACTTACGACGTAGCTGATCCGACGTAGGTCAACTTCCATTCGAGATCTGAAACTGAATCAGCATATGCAATGCAGTGTGTATGTGCAGCATCATTCACCTTTCTGCAGAGACTCCAAACATTCAAAGGTGATTTCAAATTGATAGGAATCACCGAACTTGGCTGGGTTGTTGAGGACGTTGACGCCCAAGAGAGATACAACAGACATCGTGAGGGTTATTGAGCGGATTCGAAGTTTTGATTTGAGGGAGGAGTATGTATTTGTAAAGGCGTATATGTAGATTCGGTTTGGGTGTGCTGTTGTTTGAATATTCGTAGAGGGGTTGAAGGTGAAGAAGAGGTCTCTAAATAAAAGAGGACGCGCGAGGTTTCGTGTTCACCGCCAAGGAAGCGCGTCTTTGGTGCGGGCAGGCTCGCAGGGCAAGACAAACCGCGTGCAAATTCTTGGCACGATCTTGCTTACCTAATCAAGATTTCTTGCTCCACCAGCCACCAGCCACCAGCTCCAGGCCTCCAGGTTTCTTTGAAGGGATCCAAGCCATGGCCAAGCCAAGAAACCATCCATTCACTCCACCAAGGCGTTGCACATATCAATAACTCCACGCTCTTTTGCATTGCGCTTTCCATCAGCGCATGCTCTAAGCTACACATCTACGCGTCCTTTTAACAGATAGGTTCATACTCCTTGACAGCCTCCCTTCACAGCTCCGCTGACAAACATAGGTTCACTTCCATTCTTCGAACCATCGCCCTTATTCACGAAGACCTTCTTTGATACAACTTTTACAATGGCGGAGGAAGATGCTGAGATAGCTCTCTTGCATCAGATGCAGGCGGGGCAAGATGGTGTGGTTTGGGAGAATGATGGTGCAAATGGGGACGCAGAGGGCGAACTACCTTCAAATACTGAGCATAACAACCATCAAGTCAAAAAAGAAGCTGTTGCAGATGATCAAGTTCTTCGTGCTCTATCTCCTTCAGACGCTGATGCTGTTTCCGATGATGGCGAATATGACCCATCTTCTGTTACTACACTTCCAGCAGTTGCGATTCCAGGAGAAGATGCTTCGAGATCCAGTTCACGCGCATCAAACCGCAAACGGAAAACAGTTGGAGGCTTTATTGCGGATGATTCTGACGAGGAGACCGACACCTCTACAGGTTCAAACAGTCTCCTGCAGCCACCGCCATCTAATGCTAAACGCGCCCCTTCCCCTTTGCAAACTTTTGTCAGCCAACAAGATTTGCAAGGCACTCCAGAGAATCGAGGTGATTCAACGGCTGTCTCCCAATCTTCGCATAGTCTCTCTGTGAATCCATACTCTGCAGGTTTGCCTTCTGTGCAAGCTGCAAAAAGCCAGGTACTCACTTCCGCAGGTACATCAGCGCAAGGGGTCTCTGTCCCAAAAGCTCGACTCCCAAATGACCGAACAGGTATTCTCGAAGACAAGATCAAGGAGGACCCTCGAGGGGCTCTGGATTCATGGCTGGCACTGATCAGCGAACACAAGAATCGGAATAAACTTGATGAAGCTCGTGCAGTGTATGAGAAATTCTTCAAAGTCTTTCCTCAAGCAGTAAGTAACTCTGTCCTTCAAAGACAACATAGCTCTAATGCACTCTAGGCCGAAATATGGGTCGATTACGCGGAAATGGAACTTGAGAACGACAATCGAGGTGCGGCTGAGCAGATATTCGGCAAGTCTTTGCTGACCGTACCCAATGTCCAACTCTGGTCCGTCTACTTGAATTACATTCGACGAGTAAACGACCTCACAAATGATGTTACTGGAAGTGCTCGACAAACGATTTCCCAGTCATATGATTTCGTTCTCGCCAACATCGGCTCTGACCGGGATTCTGGCAAGATATGGGCCGAGTACATACAATTTATCCGTAGTGCACCTGGTCAAATTGGAGGCAGCAGCTGGCAAGATCAGCAAAAAATGGATCAACTACGAAAAGCATATCAACGTGCCATTTGTGTCCCCATGTCAACTGTGAACAATTTATGGAAGGAGTATGATCAGTTTGAGATGAGTTTAAACAAGATGACTGTAAGTGTTGTTGGCCGGATTTTCTTGCAGAAAGGCTAATCGATTGCTAGGGACGGAAATTCCTTCAAGAAAAGTCACCTGGATACATGTCGGCCCGAAGTGCCAATACGGCAATGGACAATATTACACGAGGTTTGGTTAGAACTACTTTGCCGGTGTTGCCACCTGCACATGGTTTCGATGGTGACGTTGAATACAGCCAGCAGGTTGAATTGTGGAAGAAATGGCTGTCATGGGAGAAGGATGATCCATTAGTCTTGAGAACAGATGAGCCCGAAACCTATAAACAGCGAGTACTATACTTGTACAAGCAGGCTGTGATGGCTTTGAGATTTTGGCCCGAAGTATGGGTCGATGCTGCAGAGTGGTGCTTCAGCAATAGTCTCGACAAAGATGGGGATACCTTTCTGAATGATGGCATCGCCGCCAATCCTGAAAGCTGCTTGCTTGCTTTCAAGAGGGCCGATCGCCTTGAAACCACCTTGACAACCGATGGAGCTGGTAAAGGCCCAGCTGAGCAAGGTGCAGTTGTTCGAGCACCTTTCGACAAGCTTCTCGATACCTTGTATGACTTGATCAAGCAGCTGAAGGTTCGAGAGGCTGCAGACCTAGTCAAGCTCGATGAGTCTATAGCTGTGGATGCGTCAATAAGTGCCATCGTTAGCAAAGCCGAGGATGACGATGAAGAGGACGAGACGGACAAGAAGACCCGGGAAGCCGATAAAGCAAAGAAGACCAAGGTCATTCAACTAGGCTATTCAAGCCAAGCCCAGCTCATCTCTCGAACCATCTCGTTTGCTTGGATTGCATTGATGCGAGCCATGCGTCGCGTTCAAGGCAAGGGTGCAGTTAAGGACACAATTGGGGGGTCCAGACAAATCTTTGCTGATGCACGTGCTCGTGGCAAGATCACCAGTGATGTCTATGTAGCTAGTGCCTTGATAGAACATCATGTCTATAAGGACCCCGCAGGCACCAAGATCTTCGAACGTGGCGCAAAGCTGTTTCCAGAGGATGAGCTCTTCATCTTGGAGTATTTGAAGCACTTGCTATCAATTGGTGATACAACAAGTACGTCAACTCCCTCTCTTGGTGAAGTTTCATGCTGACTATTCGCAGATGCCCGTGTTGCTTTTGAGACAGCTGTTACCAAACTTACAAAGAAGCCGGAATCGGTAGCAAAGGCGAAGCCACTTTACTCTTACTTTCATAAATACGAATCGCAGTACGGAGAACTATCGCAAATTCGGAAATTAGAACAGCGCATGGCGGAGCTGTATCCCGAAGATCGAAAGCTTCTTCACTTCGCATCAAGATATAGCGGGGAAGGCTTTGATCCCACAGCAGTTCGCCCGATTATCTCGCCAGCGACTCAGATGTGCCAGAAATCTACTGCCGTCATGCCGTCAATTGAGCCATACGAAGCCCAGAACAGTCCACGCCCAAATTTCGTACAAGAAGCTAGCCCAAGACCACAATACATACAGACAACCAATACCACAAACTCACCAAAGCGTCCCTTCGGAGCCGTCGAAGACGTAGATGATTTCAATCGCCCACGAAAGCTTGCTAGAGGCGAGTCTCCGCTAAAGGGAGCTGCAGGTAGACGCTTGGATCAACAGAAGCGATTACATGGTACTCCGAACTGGCAGTCTAGTGCACCTCCATTTGTAGTACCGCGAGACATCACATTCCTTCTCAGCATCATTCCCCGAGCCGATTTATACCAATCAACCAAGTTTGACTCTGATGCCTTGGTTCGCCTCTTGAGTCAGACACATGTGCCGGATCACAGCTCATGGAAAGCTTCGCAGAACCAGCCGCAGCGTTATGATGGTAGGACTTCCACCAATTATACCCAACGTCCCCAGTCCCGGGACCAGAGTGCCTCTTATACCTCGTATACCGGTCAAGATGACAGGCATACCTCTTACAATCCGCCTCCTGCAAACCCTCCTGGCAATGTTCCAGCTCCAGCTGCAGCTTACTCTGGTTATGGTGGTGCCCCAGGCTATGCTGCACCTCCTGCTGTAAACTATGCTCCAGGTTACAATCCTCCTCAATCTCCCTGGCCAAACCAGGTTGTTCCGAATATGTATCAGCAACAGCCAGACTCCAGTAGATCATCTGGCTATTATGGTACAAGTGGTGGTGGTGGTGCTCCTGGTACGGAAAATCGAGACTGGCAGCATTCAGCCCCTTCTTTGTCGGGTGCGGCAAGTTGGTATGGGAACCCGAACGCTAATCAAACTGCGCCAGGCTACCCTCCTTACGGTCGATAAATTATCTGCAAAGGTTGTTTTCCGCTTCATATTATGCCAAATCAGATGTTCTTGAAGCCCTGGGTTTTCTTCTTAGCAGCGGTAGACTTGCGAATTCTTGACGAATGCGAATGGGTTTCCGGATGTGGTGAAGAATTGGATGCATGGATACATGGAATACTGGACACGGACTGGGAAGTGGAATGGTACGATATGGCTACGATTCAGGAGATGCCCCTCACCACGCATGAAATTCGCGGCTCGAGTCCTCATAGCATGGCGTTTCTGGCTGGTTTCGACAAAACGGAATGGATGTATTATAAGCAAAAATGGTGGAGTTTTAATGCACTTCTGATGACTTTCTTGACAGTAATTGTGTGTTTTTGATTGAAGTAATTTTGATTTGCTATTGCTTGATTTAATCTATATTCGTGTCTTGCTGTTGTTTCGCTCCATTGCCAGTTGTTAATGCCAACGAGCCGTCTGTCTTTGCTGCAATCATACTTCCCTGTTTCGGGGAGAGAGGGGGTAGGGTAGTGAGAGCTGGGGAAGCTACGGCTTGCTCACAGGTGGTGCCAGATGTTAAAAGCGCCCCTGTCTAGCACATGCCCGGCCTG
Organism: Lachnellula cervina; assembly: GCA_007825325.1. Taxonomy (NCBI): domain Eukaryota; kingdom Fungi; phylum Ascomycota; class Leotiomycetes; order Helotiales; family Lachnaceae; genus Lachnellula; species Lachnellula cervina. The sequence goes on along the minus strand of QGMG01000614.1, from coordinate 7,017 downwards.
CTATATCCCCTTTCAAGCTCTCGTGTATTCGCTGAATGGTAGCTGAGTCCGGCTCTGTTCCTGCTCTTGCAGTTGCCCATAACGTATGTCGTCCGATACAGATCTTCCATTTGAACGTGTTTGTTGCCTTGTTGTTCTATCCGTTCGTTGCTTTGCGTGTGTGGTTTCGAGGAGGTTGAGTCGAGTCGAATGTGGTTTGCTTGAGCATATCCTCGAGAGTCCATGCAGCGTTTTCCAACAAGGCCTCCTGTCCACCCGTTTCTCTGATAGATATTACCCATTTGCTGTGCTACCAAAAAGGGGGGATTGATACTTGCATCGCTGTTTCTTCTACCCCGCTGTCCCTGTCGTAGTCGCTGTCGTAACCACAAACAGAGCACAACAACATGCATACATCGGCTCAAACAGACTCTATGGTGACGCAATTCCAGAGAACATTCTTTCTACGACTCGGCTCGGATAATTCTACATATTCTCACCGCCCCACCCCTTTTGGCACTCTCGCCTCTCTGCCTCGCCTCCGCAAACGGCAAACTTACAATAGAAAAGCCCAAAAACCACCCGCTACCGCCAAAATATGAGGGACCGGCATCGGAGCCCCCTTCAGCCTGGCCTTGCGACCTACCTACCTGCCAACAGCCTTCCTTAGCGCAAACTCTATTTGAAGGAGACGTCAAAACAATCTCGCCAGAGAATTGAACATCTCTCTTTGCAACTCTCCTTCATCAACAACGCCTTTGTACCACAACCTCTCTAGACACTCCTGTATAACAACAACAACAACAACAAACCTTCTGTGAGTACCGTCTTTCTATAATTGAGCTCGCAAACGACTCTGTGCACTCCTTGTCGGGTGCATGAGACGTTTGCTTACCTGTCCTATGTGGAGAACCACAGATCGGGACAGCGCTTGCTCCACCTTGAGCTTCAAGATACTCTTGGACAAGAACGCTGACTCCCTGAATAGGCTTGTGATCGTCGTCGCTCCTCGAGGACTATCTTCAAGTGTAAGCTTCTCCCTTCCCCTTTTCCCTGACTCCTGAACCTCCGCTGCCAATAGATCGAGCGTCCCATTTGCTGCTCAAGATCTTTCTCCACCCCCCCCCTTTCGGGGACCTCTTCTGTACTACCACTGCTAACGACACTCTCCTAGATGCCGTCCAGATATGGACTTGAGAACGTCCGTAGTTCTAAGCCACCCAGCCCACAGCTGCAACACGATCAAGCCGGCTATAATGGCTTCAGCACCCCCCCTCAAGGGTACAACCAGTACTATCAGGGCGGACAGTCTCGAGCACCGGCTGGAAAGTATGACGGCCCTTCAGACACCCCGAGCCATGGTCCTGGTGGCCCTTCTGGACCTGGCGGCGGCTTTGGCCCGAGTCTAGGCTACGATCCAGCACGCATGAGCCGTGGAGAGGAGAGACCTAGGGTTATTACCAATACTAGGATGGAACTCCCTGCCGAAGCATATCGCTTGGAGGGTCAGATTGTGAGTACATTGTTTTGTTTCTTCGGGGGGTTTCCTTTTTGGAAATAATGGTGTTATTGCTGTCTTGTTTACACCTCCCCTTCCTGAAGCAAGCAGTTCTTGCCGTTTTTTGAGTATCTCAGTCACTTCAACTTCAGTGAATTGCAACGTTCGTTCGTTCACTGCGTCCCACGTTTATGAGGTATCAAGGCTGCTTCTCCCCCTTGTTCCTTCTCCTTTTGGCACCAAAACACCACGGAAAGTCGGCGATTTCACTCCGCGCCAAATCCCCATTTTACTATAAGAGGGGATCTTTTCTCCCTCTTCCCTCTTCCTTCTTTTTCACAACACAACATCTCTTCCCCTTCAAGTCAAAAACAACAATATCTTACCCATACACACAATCATAAATCAAACATCATCCTCATCATCATCATTTGCACAAACAGAACAACTCAAGCTCATCAAGAGTGTTGATTCGTCAGCTCTCAGATTTGCTTGAGGTTTAAAACCATCTCACCTCCCACATCTTCTCTCATTCACTCCTTCACCCATCATCTTCAACTTTCGATATCTCATATTCCATCTCTCTCTCACTTCATCAGCTCATCCTCAACATCGCCTTTCCAATCCTTCACCTCCTAAGCATTCATCATGGACGCTGGCGACTTCAGACAAGTCATTGCAGAGGCTAACCCGTTGCACAAGTTTGAGAGCCCACTTCCCGACCGTCCTGGTTTCAACACCGTCGGAAAGGCCATCCAAATCCGCGTCAATCAATTCAAGGTCACTGATTACCCCAAGCGTGATATCTACCAATATGATGTAAGTTTTTCCTTACCAGTGAATCTACGAATATGCCTTAATGGATGGAACAGCTTAACTTTGGTGCTGGGGAAGTCGCCAAAGGCAAGATCATGGCCGTTTGGAGATCCAAAGCTGTTCAGAACAAATTGAAAGAAATTCACAACGGTCCCTGGCTCTGGGATGGAAACAAGATTGCTTGGTAAGATTTCAGCTTCACCTTTTCAATTTTCTTGATTCTAACTGCTGCAGGTCTTGTGCCAATGTCAAGGAGCTTCGCATCAATGTCGATCTCGACAAGGAGAAAGACCCCAATCGTGCACCACGTCCAAATCCTGATACATGTTATTGTATCATCAGACAGACCAATTCTGTTCGTCTTGCTGTCATTGACGCATATCTCTCGAAGAAGATGCCATTTGACAACTCGGTCTTGGAGGGAATTAGTGAGTTGTCCTGGTCATTTCACTGGTAATACTCCGTACATAGCTGACGATTCCTAGACTTCCTTGATCACCTCATTCGTGCCTGGCCCGCTGAGCGCTATCATACCCAGAAGCGCAGCTTCTTCAATAAGGGTAACGCTCAAGCCTACCTTGACAATGTCATCGTTGCCCAGAAGGGTGTGTACTCGTCCATTCGTCTATGCAGTGTAAGTTGTCTCCTCTTTTGGTTTTGTCATTCCATACTCACCATTTCTAGCCCATGCCATCGAACGGAGGTCCTGGTACCGGTCTTGCTGTCAACGTTGATGTCGCCAATGGCACGTTCTGGACCATCCAAGATGTTCATCAAGCCGCTCGAAACTTCTGCAAGTCCAAGAACCGCAGCCTTGATTGGACGGTTTTCATCAATCTTATGAAGCCTGACAACCCAACAGGGAATGGTCTCACTATGTCAGAGGACTTCAAGGAGCTTCGCAAGATGGTCAAGCTGAAGTTCACTGTCAAGCACCTTGACAAGAAGAGTAAGTGATCACAATCTTTGTTTCTTCAGCGGCAGCTTGGCTGACACGACACAATAGTACCAGGAGTGGTTAATAAGAAGAAGGCTTACACCATCAAGAGATTTGTCTTTGATGTGAAGTATGGTGCTGCTGGTGGCAATGCCAAGATGGTCACCTTTCCCTGGAAGCAAAAGAATGCAGCTGGTGTCGTTACGAGTACCACTGAGATCTCAGTCTATGACTTCTTTTCGCAGCACTACAATATGCACCTCAAGTTCTGGCAACTCCCTCTCATCGAGACCCAGAGAGATGGTTACTTCCCTATGGAGCAGTGCACTCTTATTCCCAATCAGAAGTACATGTTCAAGCTCAACCCGGACCAAGTATATTATTTTCTCCCTCCTACCTGACTCTCTTGACGCTGACTCTTGTATCAGACGGCTGCGATGATCAAGTTTGCGGTTACTCGACCAAAGCAGCGTATTGAGTCTATTCAACATGGTGTTGGGATGCTCCAGTGGCACGAAGATCCATATCTCGGCTACTTTGGCATGAAGGTCGATCCAAACATGACAGTTGTGAGTATTTTTTGATTTAAATCTTCTGAACAACCACTGACATAACCAAAGACCAATGCTCGCCTCCTCCAGAACCCCGAGATTACGTACCAAGGCGCCAAGGTCAACCCTGGCACTTCAGGCCGTTGGGATCTTCGTGGGAAGAAGTTCTTGTTCGCTAACCCTCAACCTCTGGTATCCTGGGGAGTCATGATCGTAGGTCATGATACTGTTGATGAGCCAACTGTCCGCAATTTCCTCAACGTCTTCATGCAGACTTACACTAGTCATGGCGGTAAGATCCAGAACCGAAACCCCGCCATCTACACTCAACCCCGCGGTGCAGATATTGGCGAGGCAGTTGCTCTCGGCCGACAAGTCATTGGAAATGCGGCTGGTGGCATGCCACAAATCATTCTCTTCATCCTCTCCGGCCGCGACTCTTTCATGTATGAGCGCCTAAAGAAGAGTATGGAGTGCCGCTTTGCAATGGTTTCCCAGATGTTGAACCTTGCTCATGTCAGAAAGGCCCAGCCTCAGTACTGTTCAAACGTCTGTATGAAGCTCAACGCCAAGCTTGGAGGAACAACCTGCAAGATCATCAGTGGCCCCAACCCAGCTGCACCAGCTTTCCCTCGTCCAACCATGATTATTGGTAAGTTTCTCGGTCTGACATTCTCAAATCCAACTAACATCTTTCAGGTGCCGATGTTTCTCACCCCACCCCCGGCAGTCCGCAAGCTTCCATGGCTGCCTTGACGATGTCTTTTGACAGTATTGCTTGTCGCTATGCTGCTGCTGTTGAGACTAATGGACATCGTGTTGAGATGATCAGTCAGGCTAATATCAACAACTTCCTTGGCTTCCTAGTCCCCGAATGGGTCAAGCAAGTGGGCAATGGCAAACTCCCTCAGCATATCTACTACTTCCGTGATGGTGTCTCAGAGGGCCAGTATGCTCATGTCCTTGATCAGGAAGTGGTTATGATGAAGGAATTCTTTGAGAAGAAGTATCCTGGTTCAATTCAGAACGTAAGTCTTTTCTCTAACAGCCCCCAATGGTAATTAACATGGCACAGATCCGCTTCACTATCACTGTCTGTTCCAAGCGCCACCATATCCGTTTCTTCCCTCGAGATGGTGATCGAATGGCTGCTGACAACAACGCTAACTCTCTTCCGGGTACATTGGTTGAGCGTGATGTCACTCATCCATTTGAGTACGACTTCTGTAAGTTTCCCCCCTCTGAATCCTTGTTTATAACTAATAACCCCTAGACTTGTCTTCTCACTCTGCCATCCAGGGTACTGCACGTCCAACTCACTACCACGTGCTCAAGGATGAGGCCAAGATGCCGCCCAACGAGTTCCAGGCCATGATCTACAAGCACTGTTACCAGTACCAGAGATCTACCACCCCTGTCTCGCTTTGTAAGTCTCTCTCAAATCTGATTCTACTGATGCCGTCTAACCATAAATAGTCCCTGCTGTTTACTACGCTCATTTGGCTAGCAACCGCGCTCGTTCTCACGAGGGTAGACCTATCTCTGATGGCCCTCGTGGTGGTCAAAAGTTCGAAGAGCGCCTACAGGATGAAGCAGCACTTCGCGCTCTGGGGAAGCCAGTTCCTGGCGGAAGCTCTAATAGTTTTGACAAAGGCTCTGAGGCTCGTCCTCTTCTTCCAATGGGAGAGCTTGAGGGTGCAGACCGTGAGCGTGTCACTCGTCTTCGCACTGGCATGTGGTATATCTAAGCAGCCTCCATTGACGACTGTTCCGATCTCTGGCTTTGCCTTTGCTCGCTACCATTTCTTCACTTCTCGGCTGTTTTACTATTACCGCTTCACCTGGATTGCCCCCAACCTCCCCCTTGCTCGCATCAAAGCGGGATGGAGTTGGCGTGATGGGCTCTTCTTGTACTTACTTTCGCTTCTTCAAAAAGGGGTTCTTGGAAGTCGTATGGACTTGACGGAGGAAGATACTTATGACTTATGACTTATGACTCGGATGGATTTTCCATGATGGATGGGCAGCGTTGTTTTCTTCTGGTTCTGAGGCTGGTGCGATGATGGCAATGGCAATGCTGGAGCTCTGGTAAATAGGAATAAGCGTCAATCACTAAATGCAATACAGCGCATACAAATAATCAATTTCCTTTGTGATGCTTAATGTGCTGTGAATATTCTTTTGGGGGGTCTTGATTCTTGGTGTTTTAGAGAAAATTTGAAGTTCTCGGATTTTCAAATGAGCCTTGATAAACCACGGAGATGTAAACGTCTTTTATACCTTTTGGTCTGGAATGGAAGAAACAATACGCACAATGCAAACAATAAATTTCCTTACTGTGTGTCTGATCTCCTTAATCATTTTTTCCATTTCTGAGTTTCTGCGTCCGCATAGTATCGTAACAGAGAGTTCAGTCTTTGATTTATACACACGGCGAGAGAAGAGGAAGAGGAATGGGATTTTATTTCGGGGTAGGGAGTCTATATTGAGGAGGGGTTTTAGTCTGGATGTTTAGAATGGAAATGGGGAGGTGTGCAGGTGTTATAAGGCTAGAGGGAGAGGGAGAGGGAGAATGATGGTAACTTTTAAGAATTTATACCCGCTGTTTGAGAATGCTACTACTGAGTACTGTACGGAGGATGTAATCTATCTAACTCATGCACCGATCTTCTGTACTTGATTCGCACCCGTCCCCTGTCCATTACCCTTGACTCCTTTCGCTGCACCACCGCTCTTATTCGCGGCGAATTTCTCACGGGCGAGCTGGATTGCGCTTTTTCCGTGGTGTGCGTTCTTATCGCCCTTGGTGAATTTCCCTCTTTTCTTCCCCTTTTCTTTGCCCTTCACATCTCCCTTCTCATCCTTTTCTCCTTCAGCTTGTTCTTGTTCTTGTTCTTGGGGCACTGCTGCTTCCTTTGGCATGGATTCCGCTCCCAAGGCTTTGATCTTGTTGACCCACTCCCCGCGCTTCCGCTTGAATAAATCGAGCATCCAGTTCCGCCAGACGATGCGGCCGGTCCAGGATTCACGCAGCTGGTACTCGTGGGTTGTGAGGTAGAGGGCGATGCGTTCGGTGTGGTTGAAGAGGGCGTTGCTGGAGGCGGTGCTTTTGAGGATGCTGTCGAGGGTGTGGGAGCCGGTTGGGGAGAGGGCGAGGGTTTGTGTTGGATCTGAGGAGGGGTTTTGGTCTTGGGTTTGGGGTGGAGAGGGGAGGAGCTGGTTGAGGAATTTTGCGA
>QGMG01000613.1:0-22767 GCA_007825325.1 Lachnellula cervina | reverse complement strand
AAATCCCAACTACAGCAGCACCCTGACTAAAACCCGCAACCACTACCCTCTTCCCTGCATCTCCCCCTCCACCTCCCGCTTTCTCGAGAACGCAATCTCCCGCTCAACCAACCCGCCTAAATACCCCACCGACTCCCTCATCCCCTCCCTCACCCCCGCCCCATCCTCTCCCACCGTCCGATCCGCAAAAGAATGCACGTCGAACCAAGCATGGCTCTGCCTGCCTCCAAACACAGTGGTAGGCCTTAGACGACCTGTGGGGAATATGAACTTGGTTCCTGGTAAGAGGGATGTGAGACTCTGTGATTTTGCTTGTGTTTTGGAGTTTATGGGTGATGGCGCTGGACCTGGAGGTGGAGCGCTGGGGATGCGTATAGAGAGAAGCGCGGAAGCTAGTTCTGGTCCGGAGGTTGAGGTGCCGTGGAGGAGGATCAGCGTTGTGGTGTGTGTGGTGGAAGAAGGGGGGATTATGTAGGGTTCTGGATATGTGGAGGTGGATGCCGAGGCCATTGTTTTGGATATGCTGGCGCGCGTGTATTTGTTTGTTTTGTTCGCTAGAGGTAGATGGTGTGAGATTGTAGATATGGCTCCTGCTGGACTCTGTTGTAGTACTGACTAACTGTACTATATGCTCCGAGATCGGCTGCGGGGTAAGTGCGTTGGGTGTTAGAAAGTAGGTAGCACTGTGACGTGTTGAAGTGATATTTGCTGGTTGGGCAAATGCTTGAAATGTGCATAGTCTCAATAATGGAAGGCGAAACGTGCGTTGCAATGGGAGCGGGGATTCAGAAACTCATCTCTTTTTATTTCCTTAAAGCTATTATCTCCATAAAGCTATTAAAGACAGCAAGTGATATAGTCTATGACTCACTGGTTGAACCTCTTACGCAATTTTGATTCCATCCTGTCAATAAAGCCATTTTAGTGCGTTGGGTTGATATATATCTTCACCTCAACCTCATTGCTCCACCCACTCTCAAGCTTGAGTTCTTTCCACGCCGTCTCAACATCTATATTGAGAACATGCTCGTCGGTTTCACTGACAGTGATGGTGTGGACCGGTATTGGCTTTCCGAGGATCGTAATCATGAGCTTGTCTTTCCATGAAATTGTGGGTAGAGTAGAGAGGTAAATGCCTGTAGACAGTTAGCATGGAAGAAGCAGAAAATGTGAAGAGCACATACCAAGAACACCAAGTGCTTTAAGATTAGTATCAATGAAAATTTTCTCATTCTCCAACTTGGTAATCTTGTTATCCACAACCGCCGCAGCACCCGCCATCTTCCCAAGCAGACCTAGATTAGCGATCCAAGTCGTCTCGTTCTTCTTTTCATTCACAAAACCTCGAAGTGGGTATGAAGACAGGATGTCATATCCTCGAATGCCCAGAGATACATGGATAAGAGCAGATGCATCGACGACTTGTAGAGGCCTGGTCACAAGCCCGCTTGAGTGGGCGCGGACAACGTAATATTGTGCCTCGACAACGCCTGGGAATTTGGAGAGCGGGATGAGCTCGCTGAGGGGGCGCCCGGAGACATTGAAGAATCCGATGATTCCAGTTCCTGTGACTGCTGCACCTGTTCATTTATGAGCCATATTGAAATTATCTCAGTTGCGAAAACTTACCGTGATACGTGCCAACTAGTAACAGTTGATCATCATCATATCTATTGTACGGATCCAAACTCTTGCCAACAACGCTAGGTCGGAAGATCACAGTCTTTCCCCGCACAGTAGGACCAGTCATCTGCCCAATGAGATCAAGATCATGTTCACCAGGAACATCAGTAATGTAGATCGGGCCGCCACTAACACATCTAGCAGCCGCATGGAAACCAGAGTAATCGTGAACAGTTTGAAACATGTCCCAATCAGGTATCAGGTTTAAGTGTTGAGTAAACAGAGCATTGTGTGCATTGGTAAAGATATGCCATGGATGACTGGTTGGGATCTCTGGAAAGAAGTCATCGGAGTTTCGAACCAGGACTGGTGGTTTATTTTGAGGAAGCTGTGAATGAAATAAAATCTGTGGCGTTTGGGACATGCAGGAAATTGCTTTTACGCTGAAATGTCGAAGGGTAGAGACGGTCCAGGCATCGAGGTATGTGGGTATCAAATCTCGACGAGCTTTTGCAGAGACGAAAGTATCAAGCATGAATTGAGCACTAGAGAGGTCAGCCAAGGCTCACGAGAATATGAAACAGACATACTCTGTTTTGACTGCATCGACACCACACGAAGCAAGGAAGCTATAAAAGTCGTCGTAAAACTTTGAGACATCTTCTTTATCGACAACAGTCATCTTACCCCCGAGCGGGAGATTTCTTCGTTGGCCGTCTTCGCGAATAACCTCGATGGTTTTATATGTCTTGGCTATCTTGCCTTCGGGCGCCAAACCACCCCAGTAACCTAAAATAGCATGCCACACAGCTATATGCTGAACACTTGGTAGCTTTTCTCTAATTTTAGTCACGACGCCTTTGAGACCATTCGGGAAAGCTTCCCTCTCAGCCTCGAACTCATCCCAGCCGTGCTGGAATTGACCATGACCTCTGTAGTCAATTGCCTGCCAATTATCATCAATAATGAAGTTCGTGACGTTGATGTTGTTCTCTTCCAAAACTTCCGCAGCTTTGACAATTTTGTCTTCAGTAAGTCGTTGCCCGAGGGCGTTCCAGGTGCCTTTACAAGTTTAGCGATGAGATGATGGAGATTGGAGGGAACTCACAATAAGTCAACCCATCATACCAATTTTCAGCCCAAACCTTTGTCGATTCATCGCCCTCGTTCAAGGCGGCGATCTCCTTTTGCTGCTCGGCACTGGCAGTTGGTCCCGCTGTTACAATGTCTCGCGCATGGTACATTACGGCAGCATTGGCGGACTCGAAGTCATCGCCCAGTCCAACTAGCACACGTCCAACGGTGTCCTCTGGACTATCATTCCGGATCTAGGATTGATTAGTCGTTTTGCGAAGTAGGATTCAAGAGTAAACGCACACGTAAGACGACGTTTCCATCACTATCATTCGTGAACAGAGTCATGACATCTCCGACGCCACTGATGCCCATCAAGACCAAATGTTTCCCAGTCACACTTAGGAAAGAACACATTACTGCTTCTTTATCCAAGCTGAAAGTTGTCTTTCCTTGCCTCGGTGCTAGCCATGGAGACCATATTCGAATGAGTGCAAACCATCTTGGAATCATCAGTAAGAGACATAAAAATCCCGTATGACCGAAATAAAAAAGATTTTGACGCGAGAACACACATTACACATTTAGTCCACAACTCGGCTTACCTTGAAAACTTTCCGGTTCCCCAAGGAATACCAAACTTAATATCCTTAAAGGTAGATTTCTCCCCTTCGGCCGCCGCAATAGAAGCATCCACAGACCAAAGAGTAGTACCCGGAGACTGGCTTCGGTAATTTGTCGCCTTCAACTCCGAATTCAGTCCCTGAACGTAGTCTCCCAAATTACTTGAAAGAGCATCTTGACTCGTGACCGACTTCAACATGACAATCCCATCTTGAGTTCCCTGATGATCTCTCACCCATTTCCACGATTGATCTGAACTGCTTCGAAATTTGACCGTGAAGTTTGTTGGGAGGTGGATTGCAAGAGGGGTCGTGAAGTAGACTTTTGTCAGAGCACTTCCAAAAAGAGTATTTGGTTTTTGAAGAGCCGTAGGGTGAGATGACCCGTTGATCAATGGGTCCATAGGAACTTCTCGCCATTCCTTGCCCTCGGAATGCCACAACGACAGCTGCCATGGATCCTTGGCCCGGCTCTCGTCGACCTCGAGGAGAGCGGTAAAGACAGTGGTATGCTTGTCAATCTGGGTCACCTGACCCAAGGTTGGGAAGGTCGAGATATATGCCTTCATGCTGGGATGGTCTGCGGAGGTAGGAGATTTCTGCTTGGGGATGTACTTAGCCTGGAAGACCTCGTTGCCGTCTGCTCCTGATATGAAAGTTTCTTCGGTCATTGTGGAGGAAGTGGGGAGAATTGAGTAGGTACTACTGTATCAACAGGAATGACGAGAAAAGAAGGAGACGTACAGCACAAATAGATAGGCAAGTGCAAGCAAAAAGAATTTATATAGAGCTAGAGAGGAGAGAGAGAAAGAACCAGACCCGAGTTGCCAACACAGAGGCGTGACAAGGGACGAGTGAAAGTGAAAGTGACAAGTGTGCTTGCGACATGTACATCTAGTGCATATTATTGCAGCTTGTGGGTAGCACCGGCAAATGTGATGCGGGTAGTGTAGTGTGCAGTGTAGTGTGTAGTCACTGCAGTGAGCATTGATCCATACAGTACAGTATACCAGAGAGAGAGAGATACATTCATTGGCTTCAGTAATGTCCAGGGACCATTGGAGGGGAGCTTCCATTTCACCGCCAAATCGAGGGGTGGTGGGGTAACGGCAATGGCAACGTCACGTGTGGTCGTACCTCCGCATCCGCATCCGCATCCGCAACTGCAACGGCAAAACATTGTTCCTGCATCCATGCATTTCGGGTTTCTGGACCTTTTCTTGCTGCAATCAGAGAAGATCAAAAGCTTCACCAATTCCTCATTTAGACGTCCCGCAGACAGATACCCTCTCCATCTCCATTCCACCTGTATCATTCTCACCCCTTATTATTCATGTACTTATAGTCAGCTTTCCCCCCGCCAGCATGGCATCACCTTCCTTATTACGACGTACCACACGACCAGAGCTCTATGTTTGCGCCAGATGCGCATTTCGAGCAGCACAACCTTCCACGAGAGGCCCAAAACGATGCATTTCTACGAGCTTCCTCACCAAAGTTGCGGCGGCCGAGGTGCAGTGGCAGGAACGAGCTGTTGAGGTGCAGGCTGGGAAACGGAAGAGCCTGTTGACCGTCTTGGAGGAGAGAGGTCTGATCCAGGCAATTACAGGGTAGGAGTTGGCTGCGGGGTTGTGTCCATGATACTTGTCTGCACCTGCTAATTATACTTAGGACTCGAGATGCTGCAAATAAACGGTTGACAGATCATCGGCTCGGTGCCTATGTTGGAATCGACCCTACCGCCTCTTCATTACACGTTGGACATTTGCTGCCTTTCATGTCCCTCTTCTGGATGTATTTCCACGGATACCAATCAGTCGTACTACTTGGGGGGGCAACTGCGAAGATCGGGGATCCGTCGGATCGATTGACAACTCGAGTAAAGGAACATTCGGCTATCAGAACAGCGAATATGGTCAACATGCACTACCAGCTGAAGAAGCTCTGGGCGAATATCCACGCACTGGGGCAAGATCTCGGGTTCTATCAAGGCACTGATTTTAACCATCAAAGGGCTTTGCTGAACAATAATGCTTGGTGGAATAAAATGCCCATGTTGGAAGTTTTACAGGTTCTGGGGCCTGGCATGCGCATGGGGCCTATGCTGGCAAAGGATACGTTAGTTGCTATTCCATGTGCACCAGTTCAATGTACTAAAATTAAGCAGTGTAAAGAACAAGATGGAAAAGGGCGACGGAATGTCCTTTGCCGAATTCACATACCCCATAATGCAAGCCTGGGACTGGTGGCATCTGTATAATACCAAAGGAGTCCAGGTACAAATTGGGGGGCAGATCAATATGGCAACATCACAGCTGGTATCGACGCAGTCAAATATATTTCGAAAAACCACCCTGATCCAGTGATGCGATCCAACGTCGCGCCATTAGGAGACCCCTTCGGCTTTACCGTTCCACTCCTCACTACCTCCTCGGGCGCTAAATTTGGAAAAAGCGCTGGAAACGCCATCTGGTTGGACCGTGAGCAAACAAGCACCTTTGATCTATACGGCTACTTCCTCCGCACCCCTGACGCCGACGTCGGCAAATATCTCAAGCTCTTCACGTTCATGCCCATCGAACAAATCGATACCCTCGTCCAAGACCACCTAGTCGAACCCTCCCTCCGCAAAGCCCAACACACCCTCGCCCGCGAACTCGTCAAAATCGTGCACGGCGCCCATGAAGCAAAGACAGCAGAAGAACAGCACCGCTTCCTGTTCCGCAAACAGCCAGATGAACCCGCAATCCTCAATGTAGAAGCAGATGCTGCTAGCCGCGCGGGCTACATCACGCTGAATAATCGCCCAAATGTCAATATTCAGCTCCCAACTTCCGTTGTGCACAATCTTAGTATACCGCGTATCTTGTATGCGTGCGGACTAGCATCATCGACAGCTGATGGTACGCGCCTCGTGCAAGCAAATGCTGCTTTTATCGCAGGTATGAACCATAAAAAGGACAAGGTACCCATGCTTGACGGCTCGGTGAACTGGACGCGTGTCAAACCCTGGGCTACTGCCGACACGGCGCAATACATCATTCACGGCGATTTACTCATGCTGAGAAAAGGAAAGCACAATATCAGGGTTATTCAAATTGTGCCCGATGATGAGTACGATGCCAGTGGCAAGAGTTACCCGGGTATGAAGATGAAGCAGGGACCGCTGAGTACGCTTGATAAGAGGAGCCAGAAGGCCATAGAGAATCTGGAAACCCATAGGGGTAGGTGGGAGGGACATGAGGAATCATCGAGCGAAATGGTGGGTTTTGATGAGCTACCAGAGAAACAGTAGATGGGAAATGATGGGAAAAAGATCCGAGCATCATAGTAGGGCATGATAGTAGGTTGTAAAATGATAAATGGTAGACGTGGGGATTATGTAGGATTGTATTGGGTTGTATGAACATAATAACTGTAGTATAGGAAATCTAAAACATCTCACTTAGTCCGGCGGCAAGACATAACTTGATCTGTAACTCGCAGAGGGGATCCTGTTTGCTTCTAGGTAATTACTCCTGCTTGTCCTGTCTGCATAAGCAAGAAGTTTATTACTGATCATCCAGCTTGACGGTGCCCTATTGAGGGCGTAGTGTTTGAATCTCTAACAGTTTGTATATGCTGTCCTATTCCGTCCACTTGTTTGTCTTCCTCTAGATATTATAACATATTAACATGGAGGAGATGAGAGCAGAGCACTGCCCAGAAGTAGTCACGGATAGAGATGAAGCACAAGATCCGCCTATAGATACCACACATTGCTTTCTGGGCGTCTTAACGAAATAGTTTCTCGTTACCCTCGTTTTCTATGAACAGTTCTAACACTATACTTCCGTACGAATGAGAGCATTAAAAACCACCTCAAAGCGTCTCTGCCTCTTCCTCAATCGGCACCAAATCCCCTTTCCCTCTAAAGGCCTCCACGATATCAGCTTGCTCATTCAACATGAACCGATCTGTCTGCTTCCCTATGCTCGCCAACGCCCTCCACCGCTTGAAATCCTCCGCATTGCGCTTGTCTCCGTGCGCCTCTTGCGCATGCTCCCAGTGGCCCTGGCTAAAACCCAGGAGCGTAGTGATCTTCTTGCGTGGAATATCATAGACGAGAGAGCAGATCGTGCCAGTTTCTAGAACGGGTGAGTTCATGAGCAGGGGAAGGATATGGGGAAAGGGATTGCAGAGGAGGGTAAAACCTTCAAGCCAATTGCATTGCCAGAGTTCGCCAGGACGGATGCACTGGTACGAGGCGGTTTGGTAGTTTATGCGGCCGGCCATTGGGCCGCCGTGGATCGCATAGACGATGCGGTTGTGGGAAAAGAACCACCTGATAGATATGGTTTCAGCTTGCGGGTTCAGAGGATAGTGGGCAGGTGGACAGACATCTCATATTTCCATTTCTCGGGATTTCCCTTCTCGTCGTGGGCTGCGTAGTCATATATCAGATGCACATCACGAATGTCTTTGTCGAATTGCGGGAGGACTTCAGGATCCGTCACTGCATGAGTTGGGACGGGCATTTTTGAAGTGTAGATGAGAATATTTTGGTTGTGGTGATTTTGAGTCAGTTATCTTTTATCTAAAGTTCAACAAGACTAGAATGTTTCTTAGTCTGCTTGGTGGGGACGAGACTTCGACGTGGCGTGACGAGGACGGCAAAATCGGCGGCGAGACTCGAGTCTAAAAATGGAAATTGGCTTCTATTTTGTACATTATAGCTGTTAAGTAAACTAATGACGCTTTTTCATACTCCGGAGTACAACCGACTTTTATTTCGTAGCCCTAAGTTACTCCGTAGTCGAATTGCTCTTCACAGAAGAGTGGGCCGGATGTCCACGAATGCCGAGTACCGGTAGTTGATATATATTAGCTACTACGTATGATTGCATCCGTATTGAATTTATTTACACTGTTAAAAGTTGGGCGTTCTAATATGGCTTGGGTATATTGAGCGTGCTTGAGATACTTGGTAGCCTTCAAGTGGACTATGGTTATCTAATATTAGTCTATTAAAACTTTTCCATCTCAGGGCATATCCTACTTAGCATCGGAGAGTCTTGGCTATTTTATCTCCAAACCCACAAACTTGAACAAAATTCAGATCATACTTCTATTTGTAAGATCTGTCTCTCCCCCACGTTGTTGGATCTTACCTCCTGCCATTCAACAGTCTCGTGGATACCCCAGCCTCTCTCGCTGGTTCCTTCGTACCCTCGTCGATAAGTATCGTCGGCGACTTCGACAGTAACACCCTTGCCCGTCGCGCAGAGTACAATGTCCTTCACACTCTCTAGATATTCTGGGTGATCATTGAATTGCCCTTCGAGG
The DNA here is from genome assembly GCA_007825325.1 of Lachnellula cervina. NCBI lineage: Eukaryota > Fungi > Ascomycota > Leotiomycetes > Helotiales > Lachnaceae > Lachnellula > Lachnellula cervina. The sequence continues at coordinate 14,122 of QGMG01000613.1, read as the reverse complement.
GTCAACGCTTCAAGATTCGGAAGGTACCGCTTCTTTGATCGCAAGACCTTGAGGAGCGCAGGCATAACCTTTTGACAATGGCCAGACTCATTGCAATAAGTGATACAGAGACGGTTTAAAGACCTCGGAAATGCCTTGAGCAGAGAGCAGGTGTCATGATCATCAGTCCCACCAAGAAATAGGTTTGAGACCTTGAGATACTCCAAGTTGGTGAAATCACGAAATACCATTGGCTCAAGATTGTCGTCTTCTTGTTCTTCAAAGAAATCCGGATGATCAAGAACTATGCTTTCTAAACTTTCTTTATGACGAGAAAGCCCTTCGTGTATATCGTTTGTATCAACGGGGTACCAAGCCCAGGCCTGCCCTACTTCATATATAAACGTCCTGAGTGCTTTAGGCGCGCTCAGTATGTGTTCCAAGTCCTCGGAATAGAGCTTGCTCCCTCGCAGTTCAATCTCTTCGACCGAAGAACCACCTTCCTTTAAATCGGCTAGTAATTCGGTGGCTTCTTCCTGTTCATTCTGGCCCATGTTCAGAGCATGGATTCGCCGTAGTGACGGCAGTCCTGAGCAAGCTCCAAGCATGATAGGCGAAGTTGGGTATTTATCGTCATTGCCAGCGACAAGTACATCCGTAAGAGCCGAGAAAGTATCCCCTTTATCAAAAGGCTTTTCTCCTTGTGAAACTTTGCGCATCGTCGACACGAGATGGTCATCCGAATCTAGCCAATCCCCATTCAGGTCTAGACGACACAACTTCTTAAGATGAGGAAGCAAAATAGCAAGAATGGCGCTTTCATCATTGCCGGCTAGAAGAAGAGCGAGCCATTCGTCCACTTCCTCTCCAGTGTATCCGATCCCCTCGATGGCAGACCTGATTATCTGGTCGCGATCAGGGCGACTTGGCCATCCTCTTCGAGAATCTTCATCGTTGGCATCAAGCTCATCTAAACGGCAGAGCTCACCGGAGTCGCTGGGCAGTCCATAGGCATCGCGAATGGAGAATGAGCGGACAAGAGATGCTGTGTATGGCTTTTCAAAGGCGAGGAAGCTGAACGGGATTAGATATTTCACTCCCGTATCAGACGATGCACCATTGAAATTTACGGCCTCGTACAAGTAGGACGTTGCAAGGCGATTGAGGGTGCGTGAGACGAGGGCCACCGAATATAAAGATGACTGCGAGGTAACAAAGCTGATGATGCGAGTCAGGATCTCCTCAGTGAGCGTTTCTAGTTTTAGTGCCATGACGGGATAAGGAATGGTGATGCTCGATGCCTCGGATTATTCGGGGATGGTGAAGTTGACTTGACTTTTCGCAATGCCGTAGCCGTTGGGGGAATCGGAGCTGAAGCGAGTGAAGTTGACGATATAAATGTTCAATTTATATATTTGCTTACAGCCCTATAAGGTTGGATGCGATCTAGGCACCAGCCGCCTGAAGGCCGTGCAGTGAAGTCATGCTGAAGGCTGAAGGATCACCAATGGCGCTTTTAGTTGCGTTCCATTCGCCGAATTTTACGACCAAACCCACAGCGGGTGATACTGTACTATACCGGGACTTTGAAGCGACGATGACTTAGAATCCAAGTCTATAATCACGATTCATTTTAGTTGTATCCTTCGTATAGAATATTATACGACTAAGCCGGATCAAAATGAAGCTTAAAATCCCAAGACAGGTTAGACTCTTTGCAATCTCATCGCTGCATCCCAGAGAAGTCGGCCGGGCTTGTCCTGCATCTTTCCAACCCATACAAAGGTTTTCAGAGCGACTTAGTTCGAAAGCGAAAGCTGCGAGGTAACTTCAACGATGGAAGACAACAGCACTTAACCCTTTTACGTTTGCAAAGTCTATGTTCTTCCCACTACCACTTTAGTGTAAGTCATTGAAAGTAGTTCTATTTCCCCAGCTTGCTATTTTCATGAGTTGACAATCTACTTGGCGAAGAAATAAATGTTACTTCCCACATCCTTCTCTTCCACAAATCGGCACTTCGTATAATTTTTCCAGAATGCCCACAAGAACGGTGATTTCCTATCACTTTGGTAATGGCTCCCCATAACCTTTTTGATAGCGTCATTGGCTTCTACTGCGTGATAGAATGGGATGCGTGAAGCATGATGGTGCAAAACGTGAAAATCAATGGCGCCGTGGAAGAAAAAACGCCCAATAAACCCAAAGTCTCTGTCGACCGTTGATGCGGCACCGCGTAGGAAGCTCCAGCTTGAGGTTTGGTAATAGGGTAGTGCGGGGTCGGTATGTTGGAGATAAGTGATGGCAACTATGATTCTCATGTTAGCATCATCCTTAATAGCCCTTATACTAAATAATGACCCTGTCTATAGCGAAGAAATAAAGCAAAATGACAGTGGCTACAGAGATGAAACAACTTACGAATCCAGTGATTTGTCCACAGCCAAGGCGCACCGTACAACAGAAAGACCTTCTCAAATCCAAGAAGTCTAACGCTAGCCCACAGGCCTGTAATTACTACAGCGATCCCGGCGTTGCTCATAATGATATCGTCACGGTCCGAAGCCTTGAAGTTGGGTCCATCGCCCCCGAAATAGAAATGGGATCTTGTCCACCATGGGAAAACGTTCATGCGAGGCAACGCAAAATTGTTGATGGTCAGGTATATTGGCCATGCTATTAGTTGATGGAAGAATAACGTGACGAAAGCAACAACAGGAGTGTCTTCAACCAAGCTCCAATAGCTGAAAAAGAGGTCTGGTTTCCGGTTCTCATGGGCTTTCATGTAGACCTCTTTAGTCTAGATAAGAATATTAGTATCCGATTAAGATGCGATATCAAAGCGTTCCAAAGGCCCACTCACATCCGGCACGAATGCAATGTCTCTCTCGATGTTGTTTGTTGACTTGTGATGTTGCGAGTGGGTGATGCGCCAACCATTATAGGGAACAAGCAGGAGAGAATGAATGAACAGTCCAACAGAATTGTTGAAACTTCTGTGTTTGCTCAAGGCACCGCTGTTTGGGAGGCTAGTAAGTAAAGCTCGGACGATGGGGAATAAGCCGCCCTCCATTGCACTGCCCCTTTACTCCGTAGAGCGATGGGTCTAAATTAGATAGCGCCTCGGGAGCGAGCGACCTACCTAGTCTCAGGGGGTAAGCGAAAAAGAAATAACGAACTGTCCGCACTCGTGAGCCAACTCCCACAACCCCGTGAACAATAAGCCTTGGCAAAACGAATATAACCACCAGCCAGAAGTCCGAAGGAAATGCGAGGGAAGGTTAGATATCTGAGTTGAGAGGTAGAAAAGCACAGCAATGAAGAAAAAGTCGCGAAGGACGTAGGCTGCTGATAGAAGAGTGTTGCGTTGGAAGCAGTGGGCTGGAATAGCATCATGAATCTGCTTCATGGTATAGGTAGGCGGCGTAAAAAACGGCTCGGATAGTGGATTTGTATCATTGTCCGGGTTCGTAGCCTTTTGGGCTGCTGGCGAATCTTGCATTGGATAAAGCTTGGGTGTTTATTTGAAAAATTAATACCTGGATTCATGTGTCTTATATGATTTACTTCTCCTATTATTCGATTATTGGCAATCTTAGATGTTTCGCACCGCTTTCTGCAACGGTCCTTTTAAGTGGTTCTAAGTGGGAGGGAGCAACGGGCACGAACCTTATTAAGCAGAATCCGGCAGTGTTTGACGGCTATCGCCCTGTCCAGGTCCACTAAGTACAGCCCCAACACGCGGCTTTGCTGGTGGACACTGGAAACGAAGATCGAGACACCGGATCACCAAGTGCTTCAGGATAAGTGGTGCAAAATGGATCTGAAAAATGCATCCCGACAGACCGCGATTGCGGGAATGTGCGGCCTTTTCCCAGTCAGGGGACTACCCGATTTTATCCCCTGTTAGCGTTGGTTTCAATGGCCGCGAGCGAACCCGAGCGCCGGGACCCTGAATGTCTGCACAGGCGCCGAGGATCAGTTTTGTTACGGAGATTCCTAGGCTCTGCTCATACTGAGCTCCTTACGCGTTTGTTTGCAAACTGATACATTTGGCGTAAAAGAAGATAGTAAAGTCGAACAATAAGTCCCGATGCTATGCCATTCCACATCCACTTGCAGGCAGTAGCCCTTGGATAAAAGAATTGCACTATTGCTTTATGCTAGCTTACATAATAGATGACATTTATCAGTCTAGTTAGAAAAAGTTCCGAGAGCTAGAATGCCCATTAAACCTCTTGAACACGTATATCCCGCACTAGACCGCTAGCGTTCCTCATAATTTTTATACCTAGTTATTACCATCCGAAAAACTTGGCATTCCCTATAGTCAAATAGTCAAAGGGAGTAACATATTACATTTTGCGTAACGTGATTAAATATTAGATACTGTACTCCGCACTTGTTTCGTAGGCTGCTTCATAAACCTCGCAGCCTTCCCTTCCAACTTGTACTCCCTAATGGAACCGTCTCGCCCATTGGCTGCCTAACCACGCTTTCCCCGGTCTCCTCACTTCGTTAACTTCAACATGCGGCCGTTTCCATTTGTCTAATTCGATATCCACCAAGCCAGGTGCGAAGAACTTCGCATTTCGGCCGTTGATCCGAGGTCTCAATTGTTTCGATTCCCTTCTCTCCTTCTCCAGCTTTCTTCTTCTTGCTCGGGTCTTTCGTCGCTTGCAGCAGCAGTAGCAAGTGAGGGCGGCAACAATTGTCGCGACGGTGACAGTAATGACAATGAGAATTATGAGCTTCGTGGCAATCTTTGCCCCATGGACGTAGGTCGACGGCGGAATGGGTACAAAGCGGGGCTTGAGAGGTTGCCCCTGAATAGTGGCACAGAGAAGGGGTAGGAGGAGTGCATATTGAGAGAGGGCTCCATGGGAGAGGAGGTTTGGAGCCATGGTGAGGAACGGCTGACGAAGTTCTAGAGACAGGAAACAATACAGGAAAACAGACAGCTTATGGGTTCATAGAAGCCTGATTTATCAATGACGGTCAACTCCAAACAGCCTCAAGGCAGAAGCATTTTATATAATCACGAGGCAGACGAACATCACGGAAATGCGGCGGAATCAGCCTCATGAGAACTCGTGCATTATTTACGAAGTTTCGGCGTAGAGGGAGGGCTGATACCGCTGAGGCCGGACGTCGGAACCGATGATGTGGCATGGCATGGGGGCATAAGGGGATGGCGTGGCAGCCTGCGGTTCGCTTCGTGTTTAAGGGGGCTGAGCCCCCCACTTACGATGGTTTGCCAGGTCTGGCAACTACCTTATTGGCTAACTCGTAAAGCTCGACCTTCACGGCTTAGTTACACATTTACACCACTCATCAGCTATAAATCGAAATAGGAACAAAGCACTCTAATCATGTATTGCAACTCAACGCGCAGTAGGAAGTCCTACTTATAATTCTAGAAACGCACAAGCCCTTCTATTTTGGTATACCGGGCTGCTCAAGACGTCTTGCCAGACTCTTGAGACTCATCAACGTCCCCTGGCGTATTCGGATCATAGTCACCAGCCAAATACTTATAAGGCTGCATAAAATCTACAAATCCAATGTTTGGACTCGAAACTGTGTAACCCATTCTAGCCTGGACTTTATGAGACCATGAAAGGACTTCTTCAGTGCTATACGCGAGGTATGCATTTTCCTGTTCAGCTGTGTCAGTCAACGTAGACGATTTCAAGGAACCAGATTAGGAAACTCTAACTTACCTCTGTTCGTAAATATCCTCGACAGAAGAAGAGACCATGCATTGGGCGTTTTTGATTTTCCGTCAAGTTGTGCCCCCCTGCGTGGTAAAGGCCTCCAAGAAAACAAAGAGAGTCGCCAATATTCATCTCCGCATATCCTGCTTCCTCAACTTTCGGCGCTCTGTCAGAGTCCCAAAGGTGCGACCCAGGAATGGCCTTCCATACGTTATTATCTAAATAATATAAGTCTTCGGGATTTACCTACTAGTGTAGCGCCATTCTCATAAGTTGTCTCAATGCCAGGAACTAAGAAAGCAATCGAAACATCTGAGCCGACTTGGTATCCACTCTTAGTCTGATCCAAATGGGTGACATGGTGATTCTTATCATCGCGATGGAGTCTCTGCGCTTTACCGCCAGGCCCGATCTCCAGAGTCAGAGCCGTATCAACAATTGCATGGCTGGTGTAAACATGCTTGGTTTCCCCGTAGTAGTTATGCGTAGTCTTGTCCACGAACACAGATAGGATCTTGTCGACGAGTGGATCAACAAGCCACTCATCGCGGTAAGTCTTGCTTCGAGCGGTAAGACGAGGACAACGGCGTGTCTCCGGTGGGAAAAGGTCACCCTGGGTCACATAAGCTGACAATCATCAAGAAAATTGAATGTTTCGATTCACCTTCCAAGGCTTGTCGTTGTCTAAGTAGGGTCTCGTATCTGCGTTCACTCGCTCGACGGCCTCGCGAGAAACAAAGTTCTTGATTATGACACCTCCATCTTGGATGATGGCTTGGATGATTTTATCTACCTCTGTCCGCTCGATGCGCTGTAGAGAGGGTCTTTCGATGGATCCCATGTTCGAAACTGAATGCCGAAGTTAATATTATAAGCTTATTTCAAATTATGTAGCTAGAAAGGATATCAATTGATGTAAACGCAACCTATTTAAGATGAAGACAATGAAGTTTTCTTATCGGATATCGATGGCGAAGTTATTAGCCATTGGTAGGGGGTAGGGAGAGGTTATCTATTTGCGGTTAGTCGTCCTTTCGCCTCCCCCGCACTCACGAAAGGAAAGTCATCCCGACGGAAGTATATCCCACCTTTGTTTACGCGTTTCGAAAGATGCGTAGGAATACAGCCGAAGCAGTATATAACTATTTTGAAACAAATGTTCTCATATCATAGCCTTGATGAAAATGATTTAGCTTCTGGTAAGATCATATTAATCTAGCAATAGGTAAGACTTCAAAAATAGTCTGGCAGTGCCGGACTTCGGATGGTGGCCCGAGTAAATTTAAAGCCACTTATAAATAATTAATAGCTTTTACAAGTCTAAGTCACTTGTACCTCCTTCTGTAGATAGCCTACTTTTACTCAAATCTTACGAGAGCATTTTTAGCATTGATAGCGTTGATAGCATTAATAATAGCAAGAATATAAGTAAATAAAATTTCAAACTGCAGGCAATCCGCTTCTCCCACTCTTAAAATCCTAATAGACTGTAAGTTCATGAAACAAAGATTTATGAAAACCCGTCTGCTAACCGCTTTGTGACAGCTTAGGAATCAAAAAACCTTTTGCTTTATATAGTAGCTTCAGCGTCATAGCATTATAATAACAGACATTTTTGGGGGGGGGATCTTATATATTCTTTACTATTTTGGGCGGTCCAAAGTCAAGAAATACCCCGATAAGAGCCCTATATTCTGTCACAAACGCAAAATCGCTCGTGGTTAATAAAGAAAAACAGGAGAATAAGCTTGACGCCGGTAAGAGACGCCAATTTGGGCAGTATAAATAAATTAGAGCCTGAACGACTAAGGCCTGGATTATCATAAATAAACAAAGGGATCAATAAATCTTTACAAGCCTGCTTAGGCAGCAAATCCCAGTACTAAGTGAAAATCTTCGCTCGATGGGCACTAATGCTTGTGACATCCAATATACGTAAACTGTGAAACGTTGTCACCCAAAATTACTAGGAGAAAGCAAAACTTGCTTAGGTTTCTCAACGGAGATTTTAAGTGATAACCAGGCTCACACTAGTTAATTGCTTTGGGGAACGGCGCTTTGGTATTGCATTTTCGTTGCTGCTTGTAAGCTCACTCCCACTAAGCTAGGACTGAACTCTGTACTTTTATAGAAGCGATACCTGGTGGAGGAGTATCGCTTACATCTTATTAAAGAGAAGCTTGGTGATATTGACTAGCGATTCTTTTCTCCTCATGAATCTAGGGAGTGCGGGCAAGAGAGCGTGCATGATATAAGTAGACAAAAATACACTATCCCGCCAGCCACCTTTTTCATTTATAAACGTCAAAGCCTATTCGTGGCTTGTTATTCAAAAGCCTTAGTAAACCGTAATAGAGAGCGAGATAAATATTATGAAAAAGTACAACGAAATTAGTAATAATATAATATCAAGAGACAGGCTTTGAAATGAATCACTTTAGCAGCTATGCTAAGCAGGTAAACCTTTTGATGGGTTATTATTTTGAAAGAAAGCCCCTTAAGAACATATTTTCCCTTCTTGCAGAAGTCTTAGAATAAATACCAAATATCAAAATCCCAGACGCGGGTCTTTCTTAAAGTAATCTATACTACACTTCACAACATACTAGACATCCGAGTGTCGCTGTCTCAGATAGTAGCAACGCAGCTTATAAGTAGTTCACGAAAAACGTTCCTGTTAGTTCCCCTCCGGGACTTCCGGGAGAAGCAGGAGAAAGAGAGGTGATTTCTGGAGGGAGAGTTCCTACTAGATAACCAAGAACAAAAGGCTTGTTTGTATGTAAATGACTTTGAGTGTATTTTTTGGTTATATTGAAGTAGGAAAAATCTCTACTTCTATGGTTTCAGGGTCGCGCGCGGCTTATCATTTTACGTATCAAGTGACCTTCCGCTTTAGTCGACCCCTTTCCTGTCATTCGACCCTAAATATCAACACGTAACGTTACAAATACTCTCCCCCGCCTCTCTGTAGCCTTATTCAAATTAGCATTCCGGATAAACCATTACCATGCTTCGCTAAGAAACATTTGCCGTTACTGGTCGCCTTTTCAAGCCAATGATTGACATTTGAGGAGCAACGGGGCCGCATCTCACTCGGATGACCCTGACGATCTTCCTATCTAGTCTATGACATCTGTGGTACACGCGACGTTACTGTGCAACGCGTTGCCGCCAAATTATGGTTTCAATTCGTTGCCAAAAGTACAGTTCAGGAAGGAACCACCAGAACTCTTCATCGGGTGACTGCTTGAAGTCCAGATAAGCCGCTATCATCCAAAGTATGACCCATATAATAGTAGACACCAGAGAGCCAGACCAATGTGGATATCAGTTGATGTTATAGCGAGTGCTCCTGCATTTTGTGACACGCGGGGCGGAAATGAAGCACACTTCAGCTTTCCATCACGCCAATTTACTGGATCTCTCGGGTTGTGCGCTCTATAGCTTATGGATCGGGTAGACTACAAAGTGCCTTAATATTAATCGGGCACCAGCTCCGAATCCTTTTGTTTGTGCTGTACTTTGATGTCCTCGCAAAGCGTCCTACAGCACGACCTATCAATAACAAGGATTCTCTATCACCAAACATTAGGAGTGATTGTTACACTTACGGATCTTTAATGTTACCGTTCCTTTCTAGAGTATCTCTTGTAGGTTGCAGACTGACACGTAAGTCAGAGCCACAAGTTAATACTCTATGTAATCTATATATTACAGTTTAACCCCAAGATCAGTGACATCCAGAGAACTCAAATCCTGCCTATCAGTCTTTTCTTTTTGTATATACTTCGCAAATCTTATTGTTGTTCCTTCCCTCCTTCTCCTACGCCTTATCTCAGCCATGGAAACATATCTCAGAGGACTATGCCTTGCGAGCTTGCTCGCTTTCGTGCCGTTGACCTACGCTGGGTTTAGCTCTTCGTCCTCTAGTAATCTAGCTGTCTATTGGGGTGGGTGGCTAATGAAATCACGCGATTGGAGTTCTGTTACTAATTACTAAAAGGTCAAAACTCCTACGGTCAAGGAACCGGTGCTCTTGCTCAACAGAGATTGTCATACTATTGTGCAAGTATGCGAATGAGACACTCCCTCCATAGATTCAAATGACTGACCTAAAGCAGATTCTGCTATCGATGTAAGCAGCACGATCTATACTTCGATTTGGCCAGACTAACAGAACAGATCATACCCCTGGCTTTTCTCACAACCATTGTAGATCCTAGCCTTAACTTCGCCAACGCTGGCAACAATTGCACTGCAGTTTCAGGATCTAACCTTTTCTCTTGTCCTCAGCTTGAGTACTCTACCCAGCTCTGATATTCATTTCTGTGCTAATCCAAGTTAGAGAGGATATTGCAACTTGTCAATCAACCTATGGGAAAACTATCATTTTGTCTGTAGGCGGATCTACATATACTGAGGGTGGATTCACGTCATCGGATGCTGCAGTAGCAGCTGCAAGTAATATTTGGGATATCTTCGGTCCTGCTACTTCATCTTCAGTTACCCGCCCCTTTGGCACCTCGGTAATCGATGGCTTTGACTTTGACTTCGAATCTACTGTTCAAAACATGATCCCGTTTGCCAATCAACTTCGCTCACTGATGACCGCTTCCTCGTCATCTACTGGAAAGCAATATATTTTAACTGCTGCACCCCAGTGCCCATACCCGGATGCGGCGGATGGAAGCATGCTAGCCGGAGCAGTATCTTTTGATGCTATTTTCATCCAGTTTTACAATAATTACTGTGGTGTGCAATCATACACAGCTGGCTCTAGCACGCAGAATAATTTCAACTTCGCCACCTGGGACAACTGGGCAAAAACAGTGTCTCTAAACCCAGACGTCAAAGTACTTCTTGGCATTCCTGGAAATACCGGTGCAGGTTCTGGATACGAAACTGGAACTACTCTCGCAGCAGTTATTGCTTACTCGAAAAGCTTTTCTAGCTTTGGGGGTGTGATGATTTGGGATATGAGTCAAACTTATTCAAATTCGGGATTCCTAGACGGTGTCACTAGTGATCTTGCAGCTCCGGCATCTACAACGGTTGGAACAACCCTTACTACTTCTACGACAAAGCTAATAACAACAGCGACGACGAGCACGGAGGGTGCAACGCCAACGACCACAGGTTTAGTGAGCGAGTGGAATCAATGCGGAGGACAGGGTTGGATGGGGGGAACTCAGTGTGTTGCACCGTATGTTTGCACGGTCCAAAGCGTTTGGTACTCGATGTGCGAGTGATTTGGATGCCAGAACCTCATATGGAGGACGTCGCTTATGGGTTTGATGATTTTGTTATCAAGTGATTATGCCCCCTTTTCTGTGGCACAGCAATGTTTTCGCTTCGTGTAGATTATTAACGCTTTTTGATATAGTAAGATGTTATTGATTATAAAGATTAACTGCAATGACTTCTTTTTAAGTTAGCAACATCCTTAATGCTTCTGCCAAAACTTTGACATTATGTCCCCCTTCATAAATAGACATTGGCTTTCTCTTAGTCCCCATAAGCTCATGTAAGGCAATTTGTGCTGCACGCACACTGTACTCTACCGTAAAGACTATATCCTCCGGTATCTCCATATATTGTCCAAGCAATGCTAAATTTGTACTTTCCTTCGGGATAAATTGCGGCCTGTCTCCTATATTTCGTGTCAAGAATTGAGAAGTGATACAAGGCAACATTGACGGGATCATGATGGATGTGCCAAGAGTAGGCTGCTCAGGAAACTGTAAATGGCCTAACAATTCCTTAAAAATTTCTTCCTCTGAGCATTCCGAAAATGGCTTCTGTACGTAATTACCGGGGTGGGCAGGAAAAAGCCCATAACCCTGGAGAGGGTCTGTGCGTAGGCTAGAAGCTATAAAGGCTCTGCCGCACCCTCTCTAGAAATAGCAACGCTTTCACTTTCACACTTTTTAGCTAATCGCTTTTATTAAAAGCTCTCCTTTTAAATCATTACTAATGCAGCTTATAAGATTCTTCTTTATATATTATCTTTACATTTAAGACCAACTTATTCTTCATTTCTATATATTCTAAACCTAGCAAAAAGATTTCCTTGCCTTCCCTTACCTAAAACTTAATAACTCTCCTTTCTAGCCTTTATAATATTTAGAACACTTATAACCTTATCTTATTCCTATTTCTAGCAAAGAGGCATTCTAGTTTCACTTCTAAAAACAGTTCTAACTGCAATTAATAATCCCTCCCTATAGCCTACTATACCTAAAACCTTAATAGTTTAATCACTCCCTGCTAGCATTATATAGCTACTACGCTTAGATAATACTAGAAAACTATAGACTAAGAACCCTTAATCTAAGATAATATTTCTCTCCCTTAAAACACTTATGTGTTTTATCTAGGCTTAGCTTATTTTAGTACTTTCAAGTGAAACAGCTTAGTGTATTAGTATAGTTCCTTCTACTAACTCGAAATAATAGCGTGTTCTAGAAACTCTAAAACGTTTTAAACACCTCTACTCACCCTTTCTAGTCCCTACTTAATATCTAGACCTATACTAATATAGTAATAACTTTGTTTACTATACTAGGGAAGCATATCTAGCTTACCTCCCCTCCCTTAAAGGCGTCTAGTTCACGCCCTACTAAGCATTTAAAGGCTAAGAAGATTAAGGAATCTATATATAGCAGCTTGGACTTAGAAGAAGAGGTAGCCTAGAAGCCTTCTAAAAGATAATACTACCCCTTACTAAAACCCTCTTCCTAACTTAAATAGAAATAGAAGCTAGCATCTAAAAAACTATTATATTCTTCCAAATTAGCTCCCTTGCAACAATCTAAAAGAATAGCTCCCTAGTCTAAGAAACGTCCTACTATAATTTTAGAGAAGAATACTCTAACTAGCTCCTAGTAAACACTAGATAATGCTAGCCCCTCTAGTATATAATAGTCTACTAATAACTAGATGACTCCGCTATAGAAGCAGTATATCTTTAACCTTAAAGCTAAGATTCTTACCTTATAATAGAATGCCGCAAGAAAATCTGCAGTCGCGGCTATACTATAAGCCCTAGCACCTACTCTAGCACCTGCCCCCTAGTAGTTAATATATATCCCACTAGCGGCATTATACGCCTCTAGCCCTCCTAGCACCTAATACTAGTAATCTAGCATAATAACCCTGCTAATAGGTCCCCCCTAGGCCTTATAAATGTAGGATTTATCTCTAACTCCTAACTTATAATAGAAATAGATAAGAACTTTTCTTCTAGCACTCTTAGCCTTACAGATATTCTTATTAGAATTGACTACAATCTGATTTAGAAAGTTATTAATAATACCTTTAGCGCATATAATCTCTAGCTCTTCTACTCTATAGTAAGCAGAGTCTACAAATTGGAGGATAAGACTATTATAATCAAGGATAAGCAGCTCTTAATAGAAGAAAAACTAGCTAACCTAAAGAGATTTAGCACTACTAGCACTATCTAGTGCAAGGGCTTTAGTTATTACATCTTCTATATAATAATGCTCTATACTAAGAATAAACTAGAACTTGTAGTTGCTATGCTTAGCTTTTAATAAAGGGTCCTCTACTAGGAGGCTATCTACTAATAGACTCTAGTAATTAATCTTATCTACTAGTACTATAATAATATTATAGCCTGCAAGGTCCTTAATAATAAACTCTAGGCTTTTATCTCTGCAAATTGGATAGAACTCTACCTTTCTTCTAATAAACTTAAAAGCAATGCCCCTTGCTAGAATAGCAGCACTAATAGGCGCAGCCCTAACTCGAGCAGTAGAAAATGCAAGGCTACTAGCAATATAAGCTCCTAGATTTGCAATAAATAGAACTAGGCAGTTAATAGCTACTTTATTATATATAAGAAAGGATAGAAGCACTTGTATAGAATATATAATAGCTACTACTAGCAGATTATATACTAGTCCAAATAGGATAAGAGGGGGGAGATAATTAATATAGTGCTATTACAAATTTTATGCGATTATATTTGTATTCTATTAGTCCTAAGACTAAATACTATAATCCTATTCCTTGTCTTTAACTCTTCTCTCCTACTCCTTTACCCCTTCCTATCTCTGTTTCGCTTTAAAGTATAGGCAGTATTACTTGCCTATTACCCTAGCAGCCTTCTACTCTAGGTAACTAGTATTCTTAGATATAGCTACTTAGTAGGCTATAATGGCTCCGACTAGTTTATCCTCTCTAAGAACCTCTCCTCTATAGCACTCGATCTAAAAATTATCTCGGATTAGCTATATAAAGACCTTAGGCGCAGCTATATAGTTCCCTTTAACCTTCTACTAAGAGGTCCCTAGCCTCTAAAGTTTATCTCTTCACCTCTTAGTTTAGTACCAAAAAGCAATAGAGGACACTACTATATTTACTACTTATTCTACCCTCTAAAGAAATTAGTAAACAATTAC
>QGMG01000612.1:0-22808 GCA_007825325.1 Lachnellula cervina | reverse complement strand
GCAAGCCGCACAGAAGCCGTGACGAGCGCTGTGGTTCGCAACCCTGCGCATACGGTACGTATTCCACGCTTGCCCTTCTCATTCCCGTCCCGTCGCGCCCGCAGCTCGGCCTGCACCGCGCCAGATACATATAGCGTTACGTCCTAGCGCCCAGCTGCTAGGCACCACGCGGCTACACCGACCTCCAGCTGGAACCGCGCTGTGCGTGTGTGTTGGGAAAGGGTGACGAGGAGTGCGGGGAGGATGATGCTGCAGCGGAATTCGGTGGGGGTGGTCCAGAGGTGTGGGTGCAGGGACCAGGAGGGGCCTTGCAGGTCCAGATATCGGTTATGAGGAAGCTGTGGAGGAAGGCGAGGAGTGTGATAATAGTATCATCGACCTAGAAGATGAAGCGAAAATAACGCCAACCTTATCGCCGTTTCGAAACTTGCTTTCCTCTTTAGGAGCTTTTCTCTTTTTTCTCTTCTTCGCCATCGTCCCATCGTTCATCCAGCCCCTTCTCCGCCGGCAGACCTCAAAACCACCTATCCCGAACCTAGATCGTAGTAATGCCCTCACATACCTAACTGGCCTTCGAGGCATCGCCTCTATCATCGTATTCATCTACCACTGGACTCATGGCCTATTCCACAACAGCATGGATCATGCCTACGTGACACCAACACCTCTGAATCTCCCTCCGCCACCCCAACCTCACACAACCACATCCTGCAACCCCCACCGCTGCATCTCTTCTACGCCGCCGAGGCAATGGTAGCCCTCTTCTTCATCCTATCCGGTTACGTCCTCTCGTACCGCCCAATCCAACAAATGAACACCAGCACCGCACTTGCACTTCCACTTACACCACAACCAGCACCCTCACATCCCTCGCCTTCCGCCGCGCCCCACGCCTCTTCCTCCCCGCTCTAGCCGCAACCCTCCTCGCCTTCCTCGCCCAACTAACCGGCGCTCTCAAACCCCCCTCCATCTCCACCTCAACCTCCACCAGCTCATCATTCCCGGCCCAATCAATCACATATCGTTGCCGTCGACCAGTAATGGACCGCTAGCCATTTTTGTTGCCAGTTGTGAGACCCTCCCACACCACATCGACAATCCCAAGGGCAGCTCCTTTGGGCGTGAAAACACGCGGGACTTTGAAGCGCGAATCCGCCTCGGTGAAGACCTGCCGCCAATCCTCTTCGTCGCGCTCTCTCGCATTGCAAATCGAAAGCATAAGCATATCCATCGCCCTATATTCATCACTTAGCAGTGTAGTCGGCTTTTTACCACAAGCACATTCTCTGACTTGCCGAATCTGCCGCTCTTGCATTAGTGGTGACTTTCCCGGCTCTGGCAGGATTAAGTCATGCGCGAGTACCCGTGCCCCTGGTCGTAGCGCCGGGATTAGACTGCGTAGGATCTTGACCACGGTTGCGTCTGCCCAGTTGTGGAAGATCTGCCGAAAGGTACACACGGCTGCAACGACGGGCTGCGGAGTGAAAAAGTTGTGCTCCTGAACTCGATTCGTGGAGCAACGTTAGCGGTAGGGTGGCACGGTCGACGCTCTGGACCGTCCGGGGGAGTTCTTGTATGATGAAATGTAGGCTGGGGGCCGCGAGTGCGAGCGCGGCGCAGAGCTCACCGCGCGAGCCACCGAGATCGACGACGATGCCGTTGCTTAGGGTTTCCCACGGGAAATTGCTGGCCAGGTGCTTGTGTGACATAAGTGGCGATGCGTTGACGGCTGCCATGCAGCCAGCAAAGCGTTTGGCTTTGGATGGCTGCTTGCCTAACGTCTCGTAGAGTAACTTCCAGCCCTCTTTTGATGCGGAAAGAGGAGTGATAAAGTACTATTGCAGCACAGGATTGTTAATCTGACGTCCGATTTTGTTTCTGTTTTTGGAAAGATACTGCCAGCTGCGTAACCGACGCACCCTTTGCAAACCTCCAGGTGCAATACTATGCTAACGAGACAAAGCCGCATTGCCTCTCCCGTGGCTTCCAGGCACCTGATGACATGGAGAAGTACTACAGCGCGCGTGTATCAGAGGTAAGCCGTTGAAGATGTTTTCCGTATTTTCAGGAGTCGCAGAACATGCTCCTCAGCTTTCGAATCATTCATGCGTAACCCCAAACACCTTAAAACTAGAAGACCAACTTCCGCTTCTTCACCAGGATGCAATTGCGAATCTAATGGGAATACCGCAATACAATGCTTCCAATCTGGGTATGGGGAACGGGCCGGACCTAGCGATGCCGCACGGAGTGCGGGAGACTTTCTCTCGGATACAGCGCCGAATGGTAAGCTCTTAAGTTCTTGAAGTGCCTAGAAGTTATTTGATAGTGTGTATTCCAGACTCCGTGTTTTTCCTGCACCATGCGCAGCTGGATTGGTTATGGTGGAAATGGCAACATGCGGAGCCGGGGCGGCAACGTGAGTATAATGGAGCGAGCTCTAGGCATATTAAAGAGGCGGCTTCGTTGCAGGATCGGCTGGAAATGGTTATAGACACGCAGTCGGGGATTTTATGTTATGAGTATGCATATTGAGCCTTGTCGGTGTAGTCCTATTCAAGTGAGAACCGGGATGTTGATTGAGCGATCAAGAATCATGAACTCACTGACTGATATTACCAAGCTTCTGTTGACAAATGCAACAAGTATTTCAGACCTACCAATCACCTATTGAAGGCTTCTCCTCCAGCATACGAGAAGCTGCTGGAAACCTCATACTATTCGGCAGGCTCGCTGCCATAAGTCACTTGTGTAGATGCCATCTCATTAAGCGACCGTGGCGTTGGGCGTGAGATCAATGCAACAGCTGAAATAATGTCGTTGACAGTCCATGTGTCTCTGGCCGGTGTATGCCGGGTCCATTGGAAGTAATCAGGCTGATTGGATCTGAAAATCGGGTGTCGGAGCTTCGTGATGCGCTCTAGATGTCAGGAGTGACCGGCACGTTTTCAGAAGAACTAATAATACGTACCGAGGTGCATTGTGTTGATCTTTATTATGGCTTTCTGATGCACTTTTAAGATGAGAAGCTTCTCTCACTCACGAGATCCAATAATCGGCCAGCCACATGTCGCCCTGGAGCCCTGTATTTTTTCAACGACGCATACCGTGAACTTCTCAAGACGCTCAAGAAATCCAGGTTGACCGCGGTCACCGGCCTGCTTCAACGAGAAGACATTCTTACCACCTACCCAGGTGCTGCGAACGGCAACATCACTCAGACTCTTGCCACTCTCGTCCTCAAATATATCTCTATCAACAACCACCCAGTCCGCCCACTTCCCTACTTCGATCGCCCCAGTAACATCCTCCTTCAGCCACCCATATGCACCGTTGGTTGTGAAGCCCCGCAATGCTTGTTCTACAGACAACGTCTCATCAGGAAACCATCCTCCTTCTCCAGCTGGAGAAGCGCCCGTAGAGGGTGAGAGCCTAGTCACAGCGGCGTACATGCCAGCAAATGGAGAAGGGGGTTCGACAGGAAAATCGGAACCAAGGACTGGTCCTGGGTATGGATAGGGGTAGGAAGGAGGCGGAAAGAGAGAGCGCATGCGATAGGCAGACTTTGCTAGCCGCTCTTCTCCGAGACGTGCAAGAGCGTAGGCCATGTCGGAGGTTGCGTGGGTGGGCTGGATGCTAGGGATGATACCCAACTTTGCGATTCGCATTTGGTCCTTAGGATTCTGATTCCAGATTAGCTCCCCAACACATACAGAGAAACAGAGACGGAAATTCAAATACAATGATCTGGGCATGCTCGATTCGGAGCCTTCTTTCTTGATTGCAACCGTTGCAATTCAACCCGAGAACCTTTTCAAAAGCATCCACGGCGGCTCGATTTGCGCGGTCGCCGATAGCATGTACATTTACCTGAAATCCGGCACCATACCACTTGATCAGTTAGCTAAAGACCCAGAGCTGATGTGCTAAATAACTCACATGCTTCACCACATTTGTCAGATCCGTCTCGTTGATCAGCATGGTTCCACTCGTATCAGGCTTGTCGGAATAGGGTTGAAGCAACGCAGCACCCCATGAACCAAGCGCTCCATCCGCAAACAGCTTAACTCCCCCAAGCATGAGCATATTTCCACCTAAACTCTTCGGCTCATCGAGTATTTTGAGAATCTTTGTTTCCTCCGGGCAAAAGGTGTTCCTCTCTGCACACTCAAGCATGACGTTGACCCTCATTGTCAGCTCACCGCTTTCAGCCATATCCTCTAGGATTGCAACGTCTTCTGGACGCATTCCTGCATCTCCAGCTCCCACTATTCCGACTTTGTTTAGCTCGGCCATGGCTGTCTTGAACCATCTCGTCTTCTGTGCTACGTCCGGCTTTGGCGCAACAGGGAAGATTATGGCATCCATGGCATTGTCGCAGAAAACACCAGGTCCCGGATCATTTATAACGACTCCTCCGGGAGGTGCTTCTGGTAGCGGATTGGGAAGGAGGTCAAGGACTTTGTTGGAAGTGAGGACGCAGTGCACGTCGACTCGGTCGAGCATGATATAGAGATCTGCGAGTTCTAGATCTGCTCCAAGTTCTTTCTGCGCATTTATCAGCATTGGTGCACTAGTTAGAAGGAGATCACATTCTCACAGCAGTAGGCATCACACCCCCAAAATACTTCTGATCCCATCCAATGCCTCTCACCCATTTGTCACGTGTACCATAACCCTCACCAGCATGCTTTCTCAAGAACTCCTTAATCCTTTCTCTCACTTCCTCCACACTTGCAGCTTCATATAAAGACACCGATTCTAGCATCTCGCCATACTGCAGAATATGACCATGTGACTCGATGATTCCAGGAAGGACATGTCCGTCCAGGTACGTGGTTTCGTCAGCACTGGAGGCTGGAAAGTCAGCCAGAACTTCGGTGAATAGCCCATTTTCAACACGGAAGCATTTTGCTTTAGGATATGAGGCGTTGAGGGTTGTGATACTATGCGACGTTGCGCTGGCGACACAGTAGAGAGTGGATTTGGAGCTCTTGATATCGGTGAGAACGAAACCGGCAATTAAAGCAATTAGCGCGGCACCAAATACTCCACCAATGGCAAGACTCCTAGACCAAGCCATTTCCTGTGTGAGAACTGCCAATTGCAGATAGATATTGCACTGACGGAAAGGAATGGCAAGCAGTGGAGACATGGGTTTTTCGTGGTTACTGTAGTCGCCCCACTACAATTTAGCCCCTGAGTCACGTGTTACAATATTTCGGAAGTCAACAACAGCAACAATGAGTGAGCCGCGCTGTATCTTCAGGGGGGAAGCACTAAAAATTAGCGGCTAGTTAACTTACCTCGTCCGGAAAAGCCTTTGAATAACTCTGTATTAAATTTTTCCGGGCGAATGTTTTAGAGCTGTATAGGAAAATGTCATATTTGTATTCCTGTATTGGTCCATTCAATATAATTATCAGGTAGAGACCTAATATTGCTGGGGACGAGTCTACCTCTACATTAGGTATAGCAAAAAGTGAATGTCACAGCAAAAAGTGAAAAACTTCCCGGCCCTATAACCTAAATTTGTATGGCGCATGCGGGATCATATTCATCACAACACAATTAATTAACTACCTGTGCAGCATTTAATTTAAAGCCATTATTACAGTGCAAGTAGTTATTTTATTGTATTTTCTTAGTGTTTTATAATGCAATACTCTTAGCTGCTGCTTCCCGCGCCATTTAATCTATTCGCTACGTTAATACATTATCTTTAAGGGTCTACTAGACAATAGTAGAGAAAGATACCCTCTATTGTACCTAAGAATTAACTGCATTATAAGTATTACTCTTATCTAATGCCTAAAGCTGTCCCCTATACCTCACATATAAATCTAGCGCCCTCTAATAGTCCTTATTAAATCCCTACTGCTTACAAAGCTTAAATCAAATAATAGAAGCTTATAACTGCTTTCTAGCCTCTTTATACTGCTCCTTACAAGCCTCTTATTGCCTCTTATTATTAGCTAACGCCTTCCTCTTTTGCTCCTTATTAGTATTACGCTTTATTACTTTAGTAGCCTTAATATTATTAAGGGCTTTTGCTCTTATTGCGCGCTGCTCTACTATATTAATAATATCTTTTATTTGTGATGCTAGCTATTCTTACGTCTTTTGCTCTTAAATCTCACTTTGCGCTTATTTCTAAGATATTACTCCTATCTTCTAGATATGCCTTCTACTAGCTGCTTTAATAGCTGCCTTCTTAATTGCTACGTTTTTGCAATTAAGCTCTCTCTACTTAATAAGCTTTACTATCGCGTCTTTACACTCTATATATATATAATAGGCTTATTGTGATATGCGGAAGAAAGGCGTAAGTGGAGCCTTATACTTAATATAATTATTAATTTGCATTTAGAGATAGGTCTTATAATAGCTTCGAGTATTTGTATTTAGTAGTTGCATAAATGGTTATAGAGGAGGGGTTTTTGGAGGCTCTAGAAGCAAATTTGGAGGTGTAGAAGGTCGATCTATTAATATAGGAACCTGATCTAGAATACTATTAGATTATAGTTAAGCGCGCATTGCTTCTTCTTTCTCCTCTTGCTCTACCTTATCTTAATTAGCTATTATTTGCAAATAGCTATTAAAATCCCTTATCTTTTCTAGCACAAGCTTAGGATTAAATAGAAACAATCTAGCCTTTTCCTATATATAGTATATTATCTGCAGCTTTATTGTTTTATTATAGACCTTATTAAATGCGACTAAGAAATCCGTCTTAGTAAAGGTGTAATTGCCGAATTTAATTAATTTGTAAATAGCATTTTAGTAATGCGCTTTCTCTACTAAAAAGACGCTAATATTAAGAGGTTATAGGAGGTGAGTTAAGTGAGAAGATAAGAGGAAGGGTATTATACAATAGAGGAAGTAGTAATACTTAAAATGCTTAGTGAGATATAATCTATAGCCGTCTATTAAAATCACTCTCTATCTCCCTTCTGCGGCTTCTTATATAATCTTATTAAAATAAAGAAGCTATTAATAGGTTAGAAACTTAGTTATAAATCCTTTTAGAGAGGTAGAGAGCTTTGCTCTTAGATCTATATTGTTTTCGAAATGCTTCTCTACTATAATCTCTCCCTTTATAATTACAAATGCTAGAATTGTCTTTCTTATAGCTAAGACTATTTCTAGAATAGTAAGTGATTCCCTATTATTAGGATTAGCTAAATAGACTGCCTTAATATCTATAGGGATAATAACTACTTGACTATAGAGGCAGCTAATTTGGAAGCTAATTTCATTAAAGTTCTAGATATCACATTATTAGATATCAAATTGCGCAATTATAGCCTCCTAGTTCTTAAAATAAAGCTTGATTTCGCCTAATTAGTGAGCTGCTTTATGCTTTACAGCGAGCATTTTGCCTTGTATTCTATAATAAAACTCCTTATTTTGTATTATCTATCTCTTTATCTAGTTCCTTAAGATATAAGCCCCTATATTGCAAGTTTATAGTATAATATTTGCTGCTTTAGTAATATCTTTTGGATCTAGGTATCCTCTAATTATATAGCAATATTATAGGTAGTTCTTTAATCTAAGATCTTTATATTCTATTAAACGCGTATTGCTGCTCCCTCTATTTTGCGCTTGTTTCCCTTCTAATTAGTCGCAAAACGTCTTGTATTTAACGCGGAACTTGATTGTAATAGAGGTTTATATAACTTTAGCGCGCTTTTAATCGTTTAGAGTGAGGTAGGAGTGCCATTGCTTTTATGCTAGTTCTAATCGTAGCTCTTAAGCGAGGTTAAAGGGTGCTATCACAAGAATAAGGTAGGATTTAGTATGCTGGAAGGTGGGTTTATAAGGGTACAAGTAGTTGAAATTTAATAGTAGGTGTGCACATTTTTAGGTGGGGTGCGCTATACAAAATTAGTTCTAGGCTACCGAAGTTTTTCACTTTTTGCTATGACATTCACTTTTTGCTGTACCTGATGTAGAGGTAGACTCGTCCCCAGCAACATTAGGTCTCCACCTGATAATTACGGAAAGTCCACTATGCGGGGTTGGGGGAGATGTGTTTTACTCTTTAAACGCAGGAGGTATGTACCTATGATTGGGCCTTTATGAATAAGAGAACCCCCGTCCGGAGTCGGGATTTCTGGCCTCAGGCACTATACAGCCTATACCTCAACGATTGCGACTGTCTGCCTTCACGTCTGTCTCTTTACTCCTGTGCACATGCACATGCACATCATCCTCATTATCACCAACTTCTCGCTGTCGATATGGTCTCCCTTGAAGCCATCCGCGCCTCAAATGCGCGCATCTCCTCTGAACTACCCGCTGGCCTAGTTGCCGTCTTCCTCGGCGCCACAAGCGGCATAGGTGCTACGTCCCTGAAACAGTTTGCCAAGCGTGCTAGACAGCCGCGCATCTATTTCGCTGGCCGAAGAGAGGACGAAGGGAATCGCATCGTGACAGAGCTCAAGACTCTGAATCCTGATGGCGTGTATCATTACATAAAGTGCGACGCTAGTCTCCTTAAGAACGTCGACCAGCTTTGCCGTGAGATCAAGAGCAAAGAGTCCGCTATCAATCTGCTTTTCCTCACTATTGGTACCTTGGTAACGGGAAAACGTAAGTGCTTCGCTCCAGTTTGCCAGGAGTCCGTGGTTCCGTCAGATTGCTAATGATAGATGCTTCTTCTTAGAAACCGAGGAAGGCTTGCCCTACTCCACGGCGGTGACCTACTACGCGCGCATGCGCTCCGTTGTCAATTTACTCCCACTTCTCAGTCAAGCCACCTCCCTCCGCCGCGTCGTCTCCGTCTTCGCTGGCAGCAAAGAAGGCAAAATCTTCGCGGATGACTTGCCAGCTAAGAATCTTAGTCTTACATCAGTACGAGGTCATGTCGTGTCGATGATGACTTTAGCACTCGAAGCAATCGCTAAGCAAGCTCCTGGCGTTTCTTTTATCCATGACTATCCGGGCTTCGTCGACACAGGTCTTTCGCGCGAGCTCAAGGGCTCCATCCCGACTATCATGAAGGTGGTTTTTAAACCCCTCATGGCCATTCTCAAGATCCCCATCGACGAGACTGGCGAACGTCAGACGTTCTTTGCGACCAGTGCTCGGTTTTCTGCTAGTGAGCCCAACGCTGATGGCCTCAGCTTGGCCAAAGGTATTGAGACTGCCGTTAGTACCGAAGGTAAAGTTGGCGGTGGCGTGTACTCTATCGACTACGAAGCGGAAGGCACAAGTCCAAAGGTACAAGCGGTGTTGACCGAACTAAAAGAGAATGGGACGGCAGAGAAGGCTTGGAAACATACTCAGGGCGAGTTTGTCCGCATCACAGGGAGTACGACAATTTGATGTGGAAGAGTTTATAGGCTTCATATTCAAGTTACCGCGCGACTGTAGTCCGAACGGTGTATTATAATGGCTATCGTTGCTATTATTGGTTGGAGGGTATATTTCTATTCTGAATGGACACTGGCCTGTCTTGTCTAAGATACAGGTCTAGAATGATTTCCTAGCATCTGCTGCCTGTCTGAGGGCCCGTTTGGCAACTTCCAAATACTAAGTATCTGTAATATCTAGTAGCTAGTATCTCAGTATTTGGTAATAAATCGTTTGGCGCGCTAGTATACAGATATTACAAATACTGCAGTATCTATAATATCTATATACTAGTATCTCTTCCTATAGTAATCTCAGTATTTAGTTATAGCACCTCCCAAGGACATTTATGGCCCCTAATATATACTTTCTAGTATCTATATTAACTTTTAGCTACTTTTAGGCTACTTTTAAAGATATTTGTAACTATTCCCAACTTTTAATTATATTAGGAAACCCTAGGTATTAAGAGTCTTATTAGCGCATTACTTTTTTTTCGTGAATTTAATTACTATAATTAAGGGGATTACTGCATTATTTAAATTACTACTAATATAAGTAAAGCATAATAGTTATAAGGCTTTTAGGCCTCTTACCCCTATAATTCTAGGCTTCCTGCCTCTATAATTCTAGGCCTCCTACCTCTATAATTCTAGGCTTCTAGCCTCTATAATTCTAGGCTACTATATAGAGCATTAAGCCCTATATTAAAACTCTTAGCGCATTACTTTTTTTTCGTAAATCAAATAGCTATAATTAAGGGGTTTACTGCATTATTTAAATTATTACTAATATAGGTAAGGCGCAATAGTTATAAGGGTTTTTATTTAATTAACTTAATTCAAAAAAAGATTAAAAAAATTAAGAGATTCAGATACTAAGGTTAATACAGAGAGCCAAACAGGTCTATATTTTCAGCTACTAGTAGTCAGATACTAGTATTTGGATACTGGTATTTGGATACTAGTATCTGTAGTCATTTGTGGTTAGTATCTGTTCCAAACGGGACCTGAGTCTGACTTTGATACCAAAACTGCAATTATGATCCTATCCTGCCAATGCTTGAAGAAATTAGGGGAGAGCATACTTCAACCAAAAAGTAATATGTTTATGAAGAGTATATTTTCTATTTTTGTGTACAGCCACATATTTCAATACAAATTATAAGCTCGATAGGCACTAGCACTACTGAGACAGATGAGAGGTGTGATCGATGCATAGTAATGTTATAACTAGACCATGTCGACACTCTGATGGACCTGCAATGTCTTCATGCTATATGCAGTATCGTTCGCATTCGCGTTCGCAGATCCTTGCGGACGACCAGCCACGACCTCGGTCCCAGTAAACCCCTCTTCGCTAGCCCCACCATACTGCAGCCAGCCTTGTTTCCGCGAGTCGCCGCTATGAGTTGAATTCCTCCTTTGTTTGGATGATGTCTGACGACCTGGACGCGTCTTGCTTTGAGATCCACTCCCTTTCGTCCAGAACGTCCACGAACCATACACGGTTGATCCGAGGCGGCGGAACCAAGTATCGGGTGGAAGGAGATGCTTGTATATAGGGGCAGAGCAGCAGATGATACTACAGGACTGCTGTACAACTGCCCAGAGTCCGAGTGTTGTGTTGATTGCTAGGAGACTGGTTGTTAGTAAACGATTGTATGGGGTTCAAAGCGGGTCGTTTCTTACACCTGCTAGTACCCCCGGCAGCGTCATAGAACTCCCCTATCTTGACGAAGCCAATGATGCCTGCCCTGCTTCTATATTAGATACCGATCTAGCAAATGGAGGGATGACACATACAAGCCTCCCAGTGCGAAGAGTATGGACAGCTTCCATTTTACTGACGTCTTCATACGCAGTTTCTGAACCATGAATCCTGCAAGGACAACCATCACAAAGTCAACCGTTGAGTTGATAGACTCGGTCCCCGCCAATAACGGGTGAGGGTCCGTTGTGACACATGAACCAGGGAGTAAAGCATCCCATCCTTTGGCTATAGGTTGGCAGCCAAATATCACAACCAGGACGACGGCAGTGGTAAAGGTGGTGTGAATGAAACCGATGGTGTAGATCCACCCCATGAACGTTGGGCTCACTGAAAAGACGCGATAATAAAGGAAAAATATGCTAAGCTTGGCAAAGCATTGATTAAGCTAGTAGAAAGGTTGTATAGCATAATTCAACTGGTGAAGTAGTCAGTCATCACTTTATTTAATCGAAGGGTAGAGAGAACACGGCGATTTACCTTCTCAGCTTTGATCAAGTTATGGTAAGAGAGACTCGAGAAGGTTTTGCCATCCAACATGAATAGAACTAAAGACAAGTCAGGCGTGTAGACAACGCAAGAAATAGTTCTCTAGAGATATGAAAATTCGTGTGCTGCTGCGTAGGTATAGTACTATACAGTACACGTCTATCCAAGTCCCTTTAGGTATCAAACCTATATCCACAACGGGAGACATGAATGTTGAAGTAAATCTTCCATTGTAGGCTTCTGCAGCAAGTTTCAACATTTAGTCAACATTGCTCACCAGTTCCAGTATCGCAGCTGCCTCAATCTTGTCTCAAATATCGGAAACCTTGAATACTGAAGTGGTCGTTTGTCTAAAGCTGCTTCTCTTACCGCTTCCATGTCGGCTCTGGTAAGCCGGCCTCGGATGGATTTGTCAGTGCCTAAATGCAGGTTTCGGTAGGCCTCGGCGAACTTGGGGGTTCCCATGGAGCTCCAGGGTGGGGGCTCGAGTTGGTCGTAAGCGGAAATTCTTTCCTTTGGACTGTGGTCTGTGGCAAATAAAATGGCCCATGTGCGACGGATCTCATTTTCGTCTGATGATGATACCGAGTGTCGGGATGCTGATCGTTGGAGGTTATGTAGTTTCCCGCTGTTTTGAGAAATTATGGGATTGATTTCCCGGGATTTTGCTAATCTGTGCAGGATTTAGCAAAGTAAAAAGAGTTTCATCTACAAAGAAGACTTTTCACTTACGATTTTTGGAACTGCCCCATGAGTGAAGAATCAGAGTACTGAGGCTCCCAAATAACAGACAGCGTCATGTTATTCAAGTCCAACTTGAGGTGATCTTCCACCACGTCCGTCCATATGATTGAGAGATTCCCAATGGAGTGCAAAGACTTGATACTGAGGTCATCAATCCTTAGGGTTGAGCCTCCAGCACAATCCAATTCTGCATTCCCATAATCGGGGTATGCAAACTGTAACATCCTGAATAGCGCTGAGATACGAAGACCCATCAGTGACTCCGGCCTTTCATTAAAAACAGAACTTATTATTGAAGAAGGATATCTTTCGGGAATAGGTAGCAAACCCGAACAACTAAAAACAAAATTCAGAATCAATAGAGATTTAGTTATAGACTGGATATGATTGAGATAGTCCTCAGGATTCAAACTTTCCGGCTGAGCAAGGATTTCGTGCTGGTAGCACTTATACAGTACATCACCAATACTGCAGTCAGGGTTTTTAGCAAAAGAATAGCAGCAGACGATCAGAATGGAAGACCACTCGAGGTACCAAACTTTGTACCTCATAACCCTCCAAGCTAAGGCACTTGCCCTGTCTTCTTTGGCAATTGCACCGCCACCGCCTCCCATATACAAGTCGTCCACCGTACGATAATCTGCGCATCCGGAGCTGGAATCGAGGTTTAGTGTTCCCAGAACCGGTACCCGCGTCAACTGGAAAGGCTGAACCTCGTCCCATATTTCCATGATTGGCTTGTGGCGCGGGTCATCGGGACCTATCCCGGGCCACGCAAAGATACTCGAGAGCTTGGTATTGGTCAGTGAGCTGTGGAGTTCGATATGAAGGTGTTGTGATTCTCTTTCGCCACGCTCTAGATCGGGTTCTGACTCGTGACTCTCACGGAGAACTTCTGCACAGAACTGTACCAATTGTTGGAGTTTGGCAAGCGGTACAACAACCTTCTCCTCGGAGTTTTCGTTGTTTGATGTGGTAGAAACGGACACTGGTGGGGTTAGAGGTGAAGCTTGAGGTTTCAGGGTTGAGTTTGCTGAAAATGATTAGTAGAAACATAAACCTGGCAATAGGAAGTTACTTGGATCAATATAAGGAGTATTACAATCCACCCCACAGTCGGGCGGGTCTTCGTTAACAATCCTGTGAGGCTGCGATGGATGATAGCTTTGTTGAGACGGAACTTGGCCCGGCAAAAGTGCAATCGCATAATTGGACATTTGATCTCCTCGTAGAGTCAGTATCGTTCTAGCTGATTTCAAAGCCTTGATAATTACATTCGTTGGGAAGAGGCCAGGCAGGCTCCAAAACCTTGTGCTGCGTTGCCATCAAAGGCTCTGGAGTACAAGGCTCTGAAGCCTCTAAGGAATGGCTTCGAGCTGGCATTCTGTCACTGGAACGACAATATTACTCCAAACAATAGCTCTTGCGAGATCCCGACGACGGCTTTTAAAACTTTTTGAAATTAGAATGGAGACAGAGATGAGAATGAGACGATGAGGCTGTGATAAATGCCAGACTGAGGCGCAGTACTACGCGTCTCACCGAAAAGTAACCTCTCAATCGAAATAGGCAGTATCAGCGCTTAATCCATGTCAAAGATTAGGTGCCAACAGCAAAAGAACTTTGACATCGAATTTGTGATTCGTACTTGGAATTTCTGGTACCACTAGAAGTTTTCGATATTTACATGCCGCGTTTTATTTCCACCACCCGGAAACACAACCACAGCGCAGTTTCCAAGTACACCTGCTATTGTTTACTGAGACTCCGGTCAGAATGAGGAAGAAGCAGGCGTCTCTGGGGCACTAACCCAGCTCATCACAGGGGTACAGTCGCTGCATTGGACGGTGCATGTCGTTAAAGATATACGTTTGCTGTATCTGGCGAGTTAATTGGGGCTGCTCCGTTCCAAAGACGAAAATCATTCCTGATGAGTTCGTGGTGGCGAGGCTCTGGAGTTCCGCTGAAATGATGCAGTAGGTAGTTGTTCTAATGACTGATAACTCATATATCTTCATTTTCTTCTCGCCCGCAGTTGTTTGTGACATCAAAACCCATTTTCTATAAATAAGATTAAAATTCACCCTTGTTGAAGTTCATCCGGGTGAAACTTGAGAATTGCTAGGCAAAATTTACTCATATTGGTTTGGGTTTGGGTCTTGCTTTCATGCATACTCAAGAGTCATCTCTATCCCATGATTTATTTGCTTTGGTTTAGATTTGGTTTAGTGTGACTTGGAGTTTGCTTTGGGATAAAGCTTAGTGAAATTTGGGTATGAGGGTATAAGTCTCGGGTTGACCCCTGCAGCAGTTCTAGGGGTTTGAAGCCACATTCCAGTCTAATATTCATTATATCCGGAGCACTCATTCTATACATTTTCTAGTTAATATCAAGTACGGCAAGGGTATAAATATCCACCTGAATATATTGCAGCCAAAGGTGACGGAATTCACAGCAGATGCTCTCCATACATATCTTCAACTCTTACCGCTTTAGTCGACTGGTATGTTACGCATGCCGCACGAGGGAGTGCTTGCATAAGCTAGTAGTATTTGAGAGCATTTGACACACTGTATGTGTTCTTAACACCTTCCATTCACCTTGGTGTGATAGCTTAAACTCAAACATGGCGCACAAAAGCAGCATGACGGGGGCTCCTTCCTTAATCCGTGTCTCTACCATACGGGATTTTGACATTCAATTCACACTTTGGTCGTATGTTTGAAGTGGATTCAACCTGAATGAGTGCTCTATAAAAGAAGGCATCTTCTCGATCTTGAAATAACCACAGCTCACTTTACATCCACAACACCGAAAGCCCCACAAACCTCACACACCTTTAACTTCCTTCTTTGTCTTGTGTAAATTTGTATTATCATTGTCAATATGTCCGACACAGTCAAGAGAGCTCTGTCCGAGCACTGCGAAGATCTCGACCCTCCTTCAAAGAGGCCTTGCATGGAAGTCAGCGATCTTCAGGATTCAGAATCTGTATCTGGCTCTGCTGAGACAGCATCGATCTCGACCCCTCGCAGTTTCACTTCGGGCTGGGCAACCGTCAACCACACCGCCTTCTCCTTGCCGCCAATTGTTCCAGCGCCGGCAACTTCGACTGGGAGCACCTCTTCAATCTTCACTTCCAATTTGATTTACTCGAACGAGTTGAAGAAGAACATATACGTCCACGAAGTAAAGGAGGGACTGAAAGGCAATTCCAACAGTAGCAAGCGGAACAAACTCACCAGAGACATTCCCCATCCTCTCAATTGGCCCCAACTCTTGACTCAACAGCAACTCAACGATATCGACTACATCCAAATGACCGATATCCCTCATTACATTCGCACCGAAGGACGACGACTAGTTCCATTTGCCAGATGGTTCTCTCCGGAGGAGACTCATGACCTCGGACTTTGGACTGACTTGACTGAACTGCAGAAGATACTCAGCGCAAAGGGTTTCGAGGAGCATTTGAGGAAGCTATATGGGGGGAATTGGTCACAACGCGGTCGAATCTACGAACTTGGTTTTGTTCTGGTGACAGGTTATCACATCGTTCAGCCAGGTTTGATCTCGAAGAAAAATGATCCACAAGTGAATCGTTTAAACCCACTGATCGCAAAGGTTGCCAAAGCCCTACTGGAAAACGCGTTCCCGGATAGGAGGAAAGACCTTCAACACAGGCTGTGGACAGTGAATGCATCCTTCACTATTGGTTCGGAGGACAACGAGGACTTCACAGGAATTCAGCTCAACTTTTCATCCGTTGAGCAAAAGCTTTCGGATGCCATCAAGGGCTTCGGAGGCTTACATATTGATAGTGGCGACAATCCTATTTCGTACACGGCAATGTTTGCGCTTTCGCATTTGCCGCCCAGCGTCTTCCCGGGTCGTTTCAATATCACCAGTCTGAGAATCACATGCTCCACACCTCCGTTTGCAGCTCTTGTGTTCAAAGGAATCCATCCGCATCTCGGGACAGGAGTTGGCGAGTACCCGGACACCATCGATGAATTCTCACCCCTACGAATCAAGTTGCGAGACGGCCTCCGGTACCCCGAACTCCCGCCGGATACTCCATACCGTCGAATTCTCGTGATCCCGTTTCCCAAAATGGCACTCATGACATGGAAGCCACAGTTCTTGAATGAGGATGTGCAGGCCCCGAATTCGTTAGGGTATTTCGGCACTAAGCGGGCTCAGGTAGAAAACCACGTTAAGATGTTCATTCGACAATACCATTCAGATAGGAAATGGGAAGTGGAACAGTTTATGCGCCATTTCTCGTGGGTCAATGAGTCTGGGGCAACAGAAACTCCTCGAATACACGTTGTGCAGGAGGCGTTGGATTTGGCTGGGAAAGAAGATCCTGAACTCCAGGAGTACATCGACGACATCAAGTCTGTTTCGTGTGGCTCGGTTTATATGCAACCCAGGGAGAAGGAACCTGTCATCAAATCACCAGCATCAGTACCTCACGAGGGAATTGGCCTTGACATGGAAGACTACACTGCCGGAACGATGGTCAAGAGTAAAAAGCCGGCAAAAAAGGTCGGAAAGAAGGTTGAAAGGTTTAGTCCGGAAAATTGGACTCATATGGACTACACAAGAATGTTTGACCCGTACACTGACCAGATCCCGGGGAACTTGTCCTGGCTGGAATCCCTTGAAAGAGTTGAAGGATGAGGGTGTTGCTCATAAAGAAAAAGTGTTTGTAAATACTACATTATAGGAGAGAATCGGGGAAAGGGGAAATAGGGAGGAGTTTGGGGTTTCATAAGTACTCCAATAGCCGTGAGCAGGATTTGTACCAGCGAATGAAAAATATTTCAGTACACAACTAAATATATTGTGATTCATCTAATTATGCCTTGCATACAATAGTATGCTTTTGTTTCCAATGGTTTTTTAAACTGATATTTTAAAAGCTTTGCTTTCCTCTATCCTCATGCTAGGAAACCGTTTGATGCTTACTGAGCTATTGAAAAACAAATCGATATGCATATTTGTAGTATTTTGAAACAATAAAGCATAAGGCTTTACTAGCACTACCGGTAGTTTTGTCTTGTTGGATCACTACCTGGGCGGCTTCGTGTAAGACTTGTAAGCGTGTAAGTGTTACAAGATAGGGAATTACAACACCTATATTACACAATCTAATATCTAGAGAGCTAAGAGGTACAGGGGCCGCCTATAGAAGTCGGGGAAGACGGGTAGGCCTAACCGTCATCTTATTATCCCACCAGGTGCTCATAACCACCTCATACTTTCTGAAGCAAAGCAAGCTAAGAAGAAGAACCGAACTATAGATTCTGCTCGTTCTAAAAAGTATTAGGAAACCAAAAGCATGAGGGTTTTGACGCTAATATTTCCATAGCGTTGTATCCGGACGCATTGGAACAAATAGAACCGTGTTCGCACGCATTGCAGGCTTTCTGTTTTGAGCCTCCCACTCGTATTTATAAATTTTAGTCACAGCTTACATGGTTGCCATCAGGTTTCTTTGCCTTCTGGCAGGTGCTTATTCAGTGGTGTCGTCTGCTTTGATTGCTCACAAAAGCAACACAAGATATGTCGACGTGCATGAAACTCGAGATACTGATCTTGGCGCACATGAATGGACTTACAATCTTACTAAAGATTGGCCCGGGAACGTTCCTTGGGGCTCGATGTAAGACATAATCGAAATAAAAGAGGAGATTGAGCTAAGCTGAGTTTTTATAGAAGCGCAGGAGCAGGGATAGGAAAGGGCGATGTTGGAATGACTGTGGCTGGTTCTTGTATTGACTGTTATACAACTGGAACTGCTTTGGTTACTACGGCTGGGATTAAATGGAACCACACTTTCCTTGAAGGTGTACATTGGCGCGATTCCGCACATCGGGCACAGATTGAGGCTATTTTTAAAAATGGCAGCAATATGGAAGTGGATGTTTCACTTGATAACTTCGGTGGTCATTTTGAATTTGATATCTCATTCTCGGCTAGCCAGTCAGTCGCTATACCCCTCTTCGTTTCGGAAACTCCAGCAGGTATTGAGGTAAGTCTTTAACCCCTTCCTATTACTCGTACGAAGCAGGTTTAGAAGTCCCGGAATGGGCTTTTAGATATTTAGGACTACGCTTTGCTTTGAGACATTAACTAAGATTCAATAGATGGACGACGATAACAAAATAGGCCTTTTATTAAGTCTCGAGCTTATTTTCAGTGCTTCGCTAGCCGTTGATTTCACGGCTGGATTCGATATTTCGTTCCCTAAAGATGCCAGTTTCAGCTTTAACACCATCAAGGGCGAAATGGTCGATACGAACTTGTAGGCGTTCTATAGACCCCCAAAACTTCGGCTATCATATACTAATCCCATGACTAGGGACGGTATAAAGGTTACATCTCTACCGGTCCATGTCAGGCAAGGTGCGGCATGTATCACAGCTACTATACGCCTAAGGTTGCAAGTCGGTATTGGGCTTCAGTTTCATGGAGAAGGTTTTGTCATCGAATCTGGAGCTTTCTGGGATCCACTTCTTTACAAAGTCTGCCTTATACACTCGGAGCCAGAAGTCAACCCATGCCTTCTACGATCCACAGAGGACTGGTATGAGGCGATTGGGGTCTATGCCAGGGCAGTCGAAAAGATTAACTGGTTGGAGCTAGCAGTTGGGCCTACTGTTGTTACAACGTATAAGAGTGGAGCAGTGTCTAGTCAATGCCTAACCAGTTCGGCAACGACAACATCAAGTGCTGACAAGATGGTCATCACAACGTCTGCGTCTCATGCTCAATAGATCACTTCATCTGCTGAAAGGAGCATGCCCACGGTAGCGAAGAACCCTTTGCATTCCACTCGGGCGTCTCTTAAAGCTTCAGAGAACTTGCTGATACCTCCTTATTATAAATCTGGAGATAGACAGATCGCTACCATTTTCACAAGTAAATCTTTCAAGATGATATTTCCCGAATATCTCACAGGCTCACAGGAGGATTTAGGCTGTGTACTGTACGACCGATGGCTCCTCCTCCAATATATCACAGATCTTGTAACTCATATTTCGCCGTGAACAAAACGATGCATAGAACATTTATACTGGTTGTAGTGCAGTGGGAATAAGATATCTACATACTACTTTGGATGGTGGTGGGTTGAGTTGGATCATTGGAAGGGGCGAAACTCACGTGCCTTCCTAGATGGGGAACTGCCACCACTCCTCGCTACCTAGGTAGACTGGAGGTCAACAAGCTTTCCTTAACACGGTTTCTTTCTTCTTCCTTTCTTCCTCAACACCACACAACCCATCGGCACTGTCTTCTTACTACTGCAAACCAAGTCAATCAGCGTGAAGGTGTCTTCAGGCATCTTCATTGCGTCAGCCTTCTGTCTTCCGCCCTCGTCTTTGACTGCCCAGGGAGGCACCAGCGGTTTGGTGGCAGCTTGTATCAACACCGCGGCCATATCAACAGATCAAAGCTGAGGACTCTCTGCAACTACATGTTGCGTCCCAGAGAGAGTCCCAGCCCAAACTTTGAACTTCCTCGTTGATCCATCGAAACCGCAAAGGTGAGGATGCACCACGCAAAGACCACAACAGATAAACACGACACGAGAGAACAGAACTGATCCTGATGCCTTCAGATGCCCATTGCATGCACAAACTGCTTGAGGTTTCATTTTGGGGAATGCTGGGAGGGAGAGAAGCAATGCCACCGTTTCTTGCCCTGCCCTGCCCTCTTAATTAAGTATCACTGACCTGTTACAGGCTGTGGACAATGGAACCACATTGAGAGATGCAAGTTCCGAATATCGTTCCTACGTTCTTCGGAGATGTTTAAAGAAGCTTAAAGAAGTTCATAGAGCATTGCTCCATGGTTATTTCACGGCTTCTGAGACATTCCCACACCCCGAAGAAGAAGTAAAACTAACCTCGCGTCCACACAGACTGCCCTCAGAAGCGCCAAATCAAATGCGTACGTCTCTTCCCCGAGCGTTGTGCTACTTGCTGCCGAACCCCATCAGCGTTCTCTCTCAGACTATGCTGACTCCGCGGATGTGTAGACTCCAGGAGAACCGCCACCAGGAACTCGTGCTTGGTGTGATATGCATGGATTGGTGAGTTGTTTTCTGCACCTTATTTCGCAAACAATGAGAACTATGTGCTCCAGCCATGTCTTGGAGGTTTCTTGCTTCACCCCGTTATTTGTCATCCTTTAAGTGAATACCGAGTACTAACTTACTCAAGCATGCGGACCCTCATTTGAAAGGGAAGATCCTCAATGCACTCAAGGTTGCTCCTGGAAGCGCGATCTGGGTCAATGGCATATGCATATACCGTGGCTACGAGGCACACTTCGAACAACAGGACGATGATCCGAGAGGCAGGCCATTCGAACAGCCTCTGGCAAGACGACGTTCGCGATCTCCAGCTCGGGAAATGCAACCACGTATGAGATCTCGTTCACCGGCTCGAAGACGATCATACTCTCCACGTCGACGACTCGATTCTGCCCTGCCAGGGCTCCAGAGAACTGAACGACCACTAGTCAGATATCAAACGCCTAGCCCACAACGCGATCGATCACCTCCACGTCGACAGCCGGAAGTCCCGGCCCAACGACCAATTCGTATCACAGGCAGCAATGCTATCACAGTTAAGCCTCGAGTTGGAAGACAAGAGAATCAGGAAGCACCGCTAGCCGATCCATTTCGTTTTAAATTACCCCTAAAGCCGGCAGTTTCACAATATATGCTCCTCCAAGATGTCAACGCGAAGGCCGATAACGCTACAACTCGAGAACCACGTGGACAAATCGCC
Source organism: Lachnellula cervina (assembly GCA_007825325.1). Taxonomy (NCBI): domain Eukaryota; kingdom Fungi; phylum Ascomycota; class Leotiomycetes; order Helotiales; family Lachnaceae; genus Lachnellula; species Lachnellula cervina. The sequence goes on along the minus strand of QGMG01000612.1, from coordinate 1,637 downwards.
AATGGTAATTCGACCAGCTTTGTCAAGGCATCAAACAATGGCCCTGGCAATGCCCTTGGAAACATCACCAATGGCAAGGTCGCACCCGCCAGGAAGCCAGCAGATCAATCCAGTGCCACCGCCAATCAACAACGGCCTTCTACCTCCGACCCTCAGCCTATCAAGCCAATCGCATTGTCTTCACAAGCTGAGCCCGAGGTCGAGGATCCTCATTTCGTACTTGGTGTTGGTAAAGGCAAGTGATCCAATTATTTGTTTGGCTTCTTTGGTTGTGCGGTGTAGTGCCTACTGACCAGTTGTTTATCCCACTTCATAAGAAAAATTGTACTAATTTCATCGCAGGTGCTTTAAGCACAGAGTATGCTCCCATTATCTCACGGGCTCCCAGCAAGAAAACGCTAACATACTCTAGGATCAAAGATGCTTTTGATCAGCGGATGTTCGAGATCGAGCTTGGTAAGTCATCTGGCTCATGAATAGGAGCTCTTGGCACATCCCAAGAGCTCAAGTTTCTGCTTTTAGAAAACCCACAAGACACCCAGACTAATTCATTGAACAGAGAAAATGTCGGATGGAATGTTTGAGCCTGGACAGCTTCATACGGACAGCGTCTGGAATGATAGCATTCGTATCCTGAAGGCGGCCAAGAAGCAGCTGATTGGGTATTGAATATCAGCGCTGCTGATTACGCAACACCATACTGAACTACATACTGGCGAGATAACATTGCTTTTGCGAGATGGTGTAGCTTGTAACGGCGAGTACAGGGAAGGGGCAAAAGAGCAGAAGATTATACAGAGCAGATGCAAAGCATTAACGCATGAGATATCATGGCGGATTACTGGTTTGCACGGAAAATAAGGTCAGGCTGGCTTCAGTAGCTCAGAGAATGACGAAATGAAAAGCTCATAACTGATCTTCCAGATGCTGCGCCGTGGGTTCTTTTCTTTAAGTAGTAGAAAATAGTGCCGGGGTGATTGATATTTAAATGCAAGCACTGCTCATATGCCATTCAATTCTCCGTTTATTGTCTCCCCTTTCACGAACTGTAGACAAAGCACAGCTGTGGCATACTAGTGCTGCGAGGAGCGGAACATCAGCTTTATTTCTTCCAGAAGGCCTCAAGAGCTCAAAAGCCAGAAGATGTCCATCTCATTAAATCTCCTCACATTTAGCCAAAGAAAAGAGCCAAAAAGGGCTGAGACACCCACTAAAGTGGCCAATACAGCAAATCAATAGATGGTATCCAAAGCCTTGCACATGAGATAACCTACCTACATATATACTTGCTTCAAGCTTGCATTCAAAGTCCCACCACACCTCTCTCAATCAATCCCCAACAACGCTCCAAACCCCAGTCTTCAACCCCTTCGCATCCTCCATATCCCGATCCCCAAGCACCTCTTCCAAATCCCTGACATCGGCCCTCAGCTCCTGGGTCGCGTTCCACGCCAATCGTGCACTAACCCTCACACTCCTCAGATCGGGCATGCGGCCCTCCTCAACAGCATCGTACACGGCCGCGGGCTCGCGCCCACATCGGGAGAGGCGGTGGGCGAGCAGTCCAGATCGAGGATCTGCAGCTTGGGCGCTGGGAGCAGGAACAGCGACGAGGTGATGTAGTCGGCGGAGATGCG
>QGMG01000611.1:0-22804 GCA_007825325.1 Lachnellula cervina | reverse complement strand
ACCACTAAAGTTGAACCAGTGTAAAGAAGCATAGACCTTACATCGGATGTTAATTACTACACTGGCCGAGCTTTTAGTTACACTGGTTCAGCTGGGACCTCCTTTGTACTTACGTATTATTATTTCTTGTTCACTTGTAACTCCTCTCTACCCCTTCAACGTCTGAGTTCTAACCGTACATCTCTCGACTTATCGAGACAGACCTCCTATGTACTTCAATCCCAAAGCTTTCGTTGCCCAACCCAGGGTTCAGCGGATCCTGGCTACCATTCAGGACCGCAGGCGGAGGGAATAATGTACCCGCACTGTATATGCTCCCTACTACAATCTAGTCAGTTGCTAGGAAAAGAGAAGTTGTGATCTCACTTACAGGTAGGAGCTGCACTGACAGGTCTCTCAGGAGTTGTGTCTCTATGTCGATAATCTCGTTCCTTTTTGTAGATCCAGAACAAGAGGAGAATGACGCTCAGAAAGCCAATTATGCTGAGAATAATCGCAAGGACTGAAAGTGTTGACGATGATTGAGATTCTTGGGAAAAGGGAGAAGCACAATCCGGACACTTCGTTTCCTGAGAATCCCGTATTTTCAAATTGTCATGTGTTGGCAGATACATTGTTTGTGACGTCTCGAAGAGTATCTACGATTACGACAGGTACTTGCATGTGGGCTCCAACCTGTATATTACTACATCCTGCATTCGAACCTCGTGGAGCAATTATCGGCTCTCAAAAAAAAAGTGTTCACATGGCGGGGTACGAGCTATAGTTGCACTTGCTCAACAAACTGGCAATCCCAATCTTCGTGGCTCAAGAAAGAGTTCGTATGACCCGGACTTGTGGTCCCCCCAGGGTCGACATACGACACGAGAACGGGTACTTGCTTCACTCTCGCCAGAATATGATTGGGGTTCGTCAAATTCCGGGCGAGCTTTTAAATCCGACGGGGTGGAACTTGGATTCAGTTGCATTTGTACAACCTAACACGCCTGCCGTGATTCTATTGCGTTTTATCAAACAAACGCAGAGCATCAATTAGGACTCGGCTCCTGACGATCTGTGAAGTTATATTGACGCTAGGGGAATGGTTTTGTAGAATTGCGTAACGTTCAAGGAGCAAGAACGCAACCAACTACATGCCTCTTGAGTTGCCCCTTGAGTTGTGACCAAGACAATAACTTGAGGTTATATTGTCGAGGGGCTGAGTGAGATATACGTTTGTCCCTTTCGCATGTGGCTAGCTTAAGCAAGACACAAACAAACAAAAAGCGTCATAAAAAGGCGGTCGAGAAAAGAAGGTATCGAATTCGATGCCTAGTTAATCTGGGATTCAAAGAAGATCTTATAGTCCAGTTCAGGTCATCACATGCTTCAATCACATGCTTCATCGCTGTAGTTTACGACGATGAAAAGAGAAAGCGACATTTCCCCACAACAATATAACAACCTGAGCCCCTGTCACACAAGACATACAGTATTCAAAGCAATGCATTGGCGATCGCTTCCCAATCATGGCCATCGTATGCAACCTGCCGGCTCTTGAGTATCGCTGCATGTGCTCTCCCATCCCCATCTTCTTTCCCCGAGTTGTTAGTCTAACAAGAGCGCAGAATCGGGGATGTCACGATGAGCACCTACAATTGCGTGTGCAGTATCTTATTAGAATTACTGTCCGATTCGAGTTTTCTGTACGAAGTCCTGTTACCTAGCTTCTATCTGTTTAGGATGTCAATAATCATGCTAAGTTGTGGATCTGCAAACTCCTGGCTTTCGTTTCAACTCAGGTACTTCATCACCGCGTTATCTTCGTGCTGTCGGCTTCTACCAATCCACAGTTGGTACAAATATGTCGGTCAGTCGCCACGAGTTCTTTATCTTGCAATAGAATTAGTCCAGTCCCTTAAGCCCCAGCACCTCTCGAGCATATGGAACTTTGATCGTGCCAAGACTTTGCATTGATATGTGTGTTTAGCGTGTTGCTTCTCTCGGCCACTTTCCACATCGAGAAGGCAGACTTTCACCGAATGAATCTGAAAAAATGGCGCGCGTTACTTCAATCTAACGATGACTTTAAATGATGCCGATATAGGACTTCTTTAAAGAGACGGGCACCCAGTATTCTCTACGTTTCCCCTCAAGCATATCTCAAAGCCAAAGTGGGCAAGGTACTCCTACACCAATGTCAGGAGTGACTGGCACGGTTTCTTTCCCGAACGCTGGTTCATGATCTAATGCAGATTTACTTCTCCTGGACATTATAATTTCCAACAGCCATTCCACCATCATCAGTCTGATGCTATCTATCGGCGCGCATCTCTCTTGTAACGTTCCCATTCGAGGGTATGGATGCACAACCCCAAGCATTTTGTGTCGAGGGTGGGGGTATTGTCTTATTGAGTCTACCTGCATGTTAGAATTACTAGACAAGTATTTGATACGCTGAAATTCTCCGCATTCAAAGTCCGGTCTGTCTGCAGAAACGATATCTTTCAACCAGCATTGTAGACCGGAGAGAAGTTGTTTGCCCAGCGAGCAAGCAGATTATTTTCCAACTCAGAATGTTCAACATTTGGTCAAAGATTGATTTTCATCTGGTACACCAGTCAATTAATTTGCTAACACGCATACCTCCCACCAACTACCGATACCTTGGTGCACCAGGTGTACCTCGGTACTACCCTACTGTGTCTATGCGAGCTCTGGGTCCCTGTGATTCGTGCAAACACTACACCACTAAGCATACTACAAGATCGGGATACGATGTACAGGCCTTCGTTCAAAAATGTACTAGCTCAAGTATAGATTTTTACTGTTATAAGCTCGATGGAGTTCAACTGTTTGAGGCCATTCCGAAAGGCCGGAAATTCTAAGCTTCATTTGCAAATATGAAAATGATATTCTCGAGACTGCCGATCTTCAACTTGCTACACTTTTTGGCTCCCGCGTCTTCGACTTTCTTCTATCCAACTGTGCAATCGTCGCTTCTCGAGCACATACTTGTCGATACCCATGGTGCTCATGCCTCAGATTTCATAGATGCTATAACGCCATGTACCAACTACGTGAGCGGATCTCAGACTTTGGGACGAATAACATCAGCACAGTGGATCCGAGTGGCCTTTCACGACTTTGTTACTGCAGATGTAGCAGCAGGGACCGGAGGGCTCGACGCTAGCATTGGCTTCGAGACTTTGCGAGGAGAGAATTCTGGATCTGCGATGAATGACTCGCTGGGCTTCTTCAGGCCGCGTGTCAATTCAAAAATAGCAACGGCTGACTTCATTGCTTTGTCCGTAGTTATGAGTGTAGGAAACTGTGGTGGACCTCAGATTCCATTGCGTGGAGGCAGAGTCGATGCAATAGCGGCGGGTGCTTCGGGCGTACCTGCCGCTGATTCCTCGCTTGAGGAAACGTTGGGTTTCTTCGGTGGTGCTGGATTCAACAAGGTCGATTCGATCGGCCTGACTGCTTGCGGGCACACCATGGGAAATGTCCACCATAAGGGTTTCCCCACGGTTGTGGGGGCTGAAACAGTATCCGCTAACAACACCGGCGGCGGGGTTCATTTCGATAGCACTGTTGCAACTTTCGACTCCTTGGTTGTTCACGAGTATCTTAACGGTACTGGGAATCGAGGAGGACCTCTCGTGACCTCTTTCAATGTCTCATCTCGAAGTGACCTCCGGCTCTACGAAAGTGACAACAATGCTACAATGGCTGGTCTTGCTACTCACAGCAACGTCTTCTTTGATACCTGTGTCGATTTATTTCAGCGGATGCTCAATACTGTACCAACTGGCGTTGTGCTTTCAGATGTCATCAAACCAATGCCTGTTAAACCTATCAATGCGACTCTTGACTTCGACAATGATGGCAACCTAATCTTTACTGGCTACATAAGAGTGAGCAGCATGTCCTATATCATATCTGATCAAATAGCTTATTCGCACCAGACCCTCGCTCCCGGGACCTCAGCGGCTCCACAATCACTAACCCTCACCACTTCTCTCAACGAGCAAGGTCTCCATCTCAGCCCCGAGTCCGAAACCGGATCAAGCATCTTCGGTTCAACCACATTCTTCCCATTCAACACCCAGATATCAAAGCCAGAGGCCTTCACCTCATTCACAGTTTCAGGGCCAGGTATCTCGTCCCAGAGCTTTCCTGTGCAATCCGGTGCTTTTGTCGTGCCTTCCCTCACCACTGTCACAGCAACTAACATCACTACCGCCACTATCCGCTTTTCCGTGGCTACGAGACAGGGCTCTGGAGGTTACGTGAGTCGGATGATGAAGAGAGATGGTGCGAAAGCGCCGAATATCAGTATTCAGGCGCCAGTTGCGCAAGAGGGTACGTTGGGTCCTAAGATTGAGGCGTTTAATAATGTAGCTGTTGCGGGCGTGGGGCAAAAGGCGGGGTATGATGTTTGGGAAGGGAGTGTCATAGTCTATGATTGGACTTTGGGACCTCTGAGCATAAGTGTGCTTGATGGGAAAGGAGCCGAGGTGGATGTTGCGATGGTTAATTAAATCGTGTTTATCGCTACTCATTGATAGGATGGCGATAATTAATATTTGTCAATTCCATGATATCTGAACAATGACTTCAGATGTATTGATTCAAGTTGTCTTAATTGCTGATGCTTTGGAATGTCCTAAAGTAGACATCATTTCCAAATCACATGTGAATGTTACATGAGGCCTAAATGTATGGTAAAGTGTTACAATTTGCTACAAGCAGCATACAACAGTTCATAGCAGTTATATACTCTTAGAATCAAAATAGTCTGTATTATTCGAGAGACCTGCTTTACAAATCGCTTCTATGCCTCGGCGCTGGCTTGGCACGAACTTCCGTACTGTAATACCAAGGAATAATACTTGAAAAGAAAGTTGAAGTCTAATTGTTATACTAATCATATTATAGTAAGACGGCTGGATAATAAACAGCTGTAAAATCGCATTCTTCGAACAGTTACATTCCACTGTTTGTGAAGTGGGATGAATATGGTACTCTCTTTGCATTTGTATGCCAGATTCCCCAGTATTTTCAGCAACATATCTCAAGGATATAATACTGCTAGGCTGCCATGGGTATGGTATTAAAAGCGGCAGTTAAAATATATGTAGTAACAGTGGTAGTATCAACGTAGTTGATGGGTGTGACTTTGATCATGACTTTGACTTTTCCTAATCATTACATGATTTCCCATCAACGACTCGGATTGTTTCAACTCCTCCCTATACCATAACTCATATCTATGCATCACCCCAAACAGCCCCTCGTCCCCCAGAATGTGTTTATGGACGATTTAGTCCCTAATAAATCAGCAAAGCTCTAAACATACCCCGGATCTTACAATATTTGTTTCCATTATGAGGGAATGGTGGGTTTAAGAGCACTTACCAAAATATCATATTCACCAAAACGGAAAACGACATCCATTCCCAGTTCCGTGCCCAGAACCCCTTCTTCGGCGCCAACTTTTCGACAATCTCCTCGCTCTCCTCGCGACTCAACCCCTGGGCCATGAGCTCTCTGATCTGTTTATCCTCCTCCTTGGTGAAATTGTATTTTCCCTCCTTCCCCAGTTGCTCATTCTTACCAGACCTGTGCGTGTCGGCCAATCGTTTCTTTTCCAACCCCTGGACTAACGGACTGCGCCCAGCGTCCCTCTTCAATAGTTTCGGGGTGGTCGAGAAGAGGACCGCGTTTTGGAAATGTTGTGAGGAGGTGAGGGTTCTTGAAATTGCGTGTTGGAAGGTGAGGATGGTTCGGGTTGAGCGTGCGAAGAAGCTCGGGATGCGTGTTGGGGGCATTGCGATGTTGAGTTGAGTTTATACTGTTACGCACGCGTTGAAAGCTTGAAGGTAAGAAAGTTGGAAGGCAAGAGAGAGAAGAATGGCCCTCTCCGCACGCGCTTTGCCCTGAATTGAAGCTGTCACATTCTTCAGCCACCAATATATACCCTGCACCAAGCTGCATCCTAAAGCTTGATTCAAGTGTCTCAATTCGCTATCATGTCGAATCAGCTGCAGCAAGTTGCTTTTTCAAGCCAGGGCCAAGGCAAGGCAAGGTATTGCGTATACCGCTGGACTTTTCACATCCGCGCCATCTCAAAACAATCCTAGATGTAGCTCACTTCTGTCCGACCATAGATTTTCAGCAGCGCTTCTTACAAGCAGCTGTTTCAATCAAGACACCAAGAATCTTCAGGCCTGTGTTGCTGTGCGAGACCGCTCTGCAAGTTCAGTGGAATGCATGCATACGCTTTTCGAGACACTTTGCGCTGGGCGGGGAGGAGAGATAAGCCAAGCAGATTACTGGCTGGCTACTTCTGTGTAACGCCGGCTACGCATCATGCACATCGACATCCACCAACAAGCAAGCTGCGATTGATGACTGGGCATATTTCTAAGACTCGGTTCTGAATGGGTTGAAACCTGAAACGGCTTTCGCATATTTACATAGCGTGTAAAAAGTATACGGAAGAACATCACCCGTTTTTGCCGCATTGAAGGCTTTAGCACGAGTTGCATACTACTACCATTTAGCAGCTTCCAACGAACCCACCATTTACCGCAGGTATCACAGAAACCCCGCACAAAGAAGTTATCGCTCTTCGAGTAGGCGAATATCAACAACACTCACTGCACTTCTGAGCCCTTGAACCAATAGCAAAATATCATCGTAAACATATAGTATTGCCTAAATATCTACCCACATACTTACCTCTCGCGTCGTCCCATCTTCTAGTGCTGCACATGTAAACCAGTTTCCTCTTCCGCTCCCTTCCACCAAGAAGAAAATAACCCGATCCACTCCACATCCACTTCTAACCCCTTTCTAAGCGAGCCCCTCAATCAACCGAAAGCGAGCCCCCCCTCCCCCCAACCACGATGCCCAAAGCTCGTAGCATATCAAAATAAGTCCACGATTCAAAGATAGCACATCTAAAAACAGCCAAACAAACAAGCAAACAAACAAAATGTATATCAAGAACCAGATGACAAAACAAAAACAAGCATGTTTTATCCAAAATACTTGTCAACTAACTCGTGGAATGCGAATAAAAAATTAGCCCTCGTGGTTGCAATAGAAACCATGAAGACGGGAGTCAGATAAGATAAGATGCTCGTGCAATATCTCTCTTGGTATTTCGCACTTTCGGGTTGTGAGGTCAGGTTATATACCATCTCTCTTGAAGATGTTTAATTTTAAAGGCCACTAACCTCCTTATCCTAAAAGCACCGGGATAGTATTCGGAAAGAAGTGCCTCCGCAACGGGTAAGTAAATCGTTGCGTTCAAAAAACTCATACTGCAAGTAAAAAGCTCTTGGAAAGTTTCCCCATTCTCAAGATTGAGATTAGAACAGCTTTTTCTTTTTGGTATCGTTATTTCCGCCCAACAGCAAATTGCCAACGCCGAGACAGACGCTCGCTCTGAATATCATTCATAACCCAACATGCTCCATCCTCGTGTGGATATCATACACCCATAATAAAACAAATGCCGATGCCATCACTTAATTCTCATCAGCCCACTGCTCGATCCGCTCCATCAAATCCGGCTTCCTCCCGCTAGTGCCCAAGCCCTTCGCCGCTAATAAGTCTTTGAGTTCCGCAACGGTATGCTTAGCTAGCTTCCCATTGGTAATCATGTTCTTCAGCTCGGCGGCACTTGTACTGCCCAGCCCCTCCGTCTTGACCTTTTTCTTCGACGGGCCTTCCGAGTCACCTCGCTCGTGCTTCACGCCTGAGCCACGCTCCTTGCGATACACATTCGCCGCCTCTTCCAGTATCTGGCCCCACTGGTTTATGTATTCGCCAGCGCGCTTCTCGACTTGGCGGTACTTGGGCACGGTCTTGTCTTCTGGCGTCACTGGGATTTCTTCTTCCAGTGCCATGGCTTGGAGGATCTTATAGTGCCATTGCAGGGATGGGTTGGGATATTTGCTTGGGTCGTAGATACCTTTTGGGAGTTGTAGTTGTTGGATTACTGTGCGCATTTCGTCGGTGAGGTTTTCGGGGCTGAGCACTGGTGTGGGTTGATCAGGGGCTGAGCGAATGTCGTCGATAAAGGGGAGAGGGTAAAGCCATAGTCCGGCGGGGTTGAGTTGGAGACCGGTGGTTTCCGAGAGGCGCTCCTCGGAGGGTAAGATGACCACAATGGTTGGGCTGGAGTTTTGTCTAGCGATGAACCATGCAAGGCCCATGATTTTGTCCTTTATGAGCTTCTGCCATAGTGCCGAGAACACCCGGCTTGAACCAACAAAGCCTTCTTCACTGGGATATATGAATGTTGATTTCTTGACCGAAGCCCAGAATGGTAGCATCGACTGGGGTTTGAAGCCTATAATCCGAATTCCAGGCTTACCGAACGATCTCAACTTTTCCTGGTCCTCGGATGTAAACAGAATTTGAGTGCCGCCAAATTTGTAGGCCTTCTTAATTTCGTCTTTTTCCACCGGGTTTACATCGTCATTCAAACGCTCTGATTTCGGCTTCACTATCTGATTTGTTTCGCCTCCTTGGTAAATCCAGTCTTGCTTTGCCGGTTTTGCAGTCTGGAGAAGATTGTATCCCTTGACCGAGATGTTGAATTCAGGACCAATCTCAAATTTCATGTTGGAGAAAAGTGAGCGTTTCGTAAATTGCTTGGAATTGATGTCTGAAATGAGGTCGCTAAGAAGGTTTATGCCATCACCACCAGAAGATTTAAAGTCTCTAGGGGCTGTTGCCAAGTCACCTCCATCGTCTGCTGGGTCGCGATAGATGATGTCCTGCAATTGTTAGTATAGTCTGGAGAATGAGATGCGTTTACCTACATCGTAAAACCTTGTGCGGTCGAACTTGTGATTCGGATGAGAGATGGGAAACAATTCAATGGTAACGCCTAAATCATAAAGATCCTTTGCCCGAACAGTGGCTGAAGATCTCAGAGCCTTACTTGCAGCATGGGGGTCGTCCTTATCTGTGATGATGAACAATCTCCTGGATCCAAAGTCCGGTGCCCCTCTAGTGAAGATTTGGTTGGCGCAGAATAGCAAGTTCGGCATATCTACAGGCTCTTCACTTGGCGTCAACAAGCTTTCAGCTTCAGCCTCATCTTCTATAATGGCCTTTAGAGCTTTGACATCCGCGGCTGACGGGACATTGAGATCGGTCAGGAGGTAGCAGTGCGGGTATGAGATATTGCCCTTGTTACTGTCTTCTTCTTCCTCAAACTTTGACTTTTTAGTACCAAAAAGGAGGACGCCCATCATGTCTTTCGGGTGTGATATTATGCGCTGTTGCATGATTTGGTATGCGCACTTGATGGCAGCAGTAGTTGGACTGTCGGTTTCGGATTTCTTGGAGTCGGAAGGTGGAGGAGGGGTAAGCATGGATTCGCTGACATCGATCGCGAAAAGAACGGCATCTTTTTGGGTGGTGTATGCCTATTCAAATATGAGAGCTGTTATGTTGTAGGATCTGGGTTACAAACGGTCTCATCAACGTCCTCTTCGTCCTCTTCCTGGTCATCCTTGTTCTTCCAGCTTTCGCTGCCTTCCGCCATGGTGGCTGTTGCGGGTAGGTCACAATCAGGGGAAGGGGAGGAGAGTCGCGAATGGCGATGCGGAGTCGTTTCTGTTCTTCAATCGTTGTGTGATGTGTGTGTGTTGTTGAACTTCATCTTGAGATCAGGCCTCAAGTCGCGCTATGAACGGGAGTTCACGTGATGAAATTCTATCCATCAAATCAAGGCATCATCATTGGTACTTTGGTTTCCTCGGCTTTTTCACTCCCGCGCGCCATCATAATCCCTGTATATCCGCCCGCTGAATTCTAGACCCTGGAGCTTGCCCCAATCAACAGAATCGTGGATTATTGAACTTTCCCGTCAGCCATACCATAACAATGGTCTTGGAATAAATAATACTAATTTTCTTCGGTCTTCTGTCTCTGGTCTACATTAACAGATAAATATGGCGTTCCGAACCCCCATAAGCCAGCTCACCAAAAGAGCATCACAGTCAACATTGTCCAAACTGGCAAGTACGCCAAAAACTGCATTATGGCAAAGGGCCAATGCGAATCAAATACGGTGTCTTGCCACACACGTACCGCCAGTAACTCAAGATGCTACGAGCTCAAAGGGTCCGACGGCTATGGTGTTTATGAACATGGGAGGTCCATCTACAACGGATGAAGTTGGGGGGTTCTTGAGCAGACTCTTTGTACGCCACTATGGCCTCTTTCACCTACAATGCTAACTACAACACAGGCAGACGGCGACTTGATTCCTCTTGGACCCCTTCAAAACTACCTTGGCGCCTTCATCTCCAAGCGTCGAACCCCCAAAATCCAGAAGCAATATGCCGCGATTGGTGGCGGTTCGCCCATTCGAAAATGGTCCGAATATCAAGCAGCAGAGATGTGCAAGATCCTCGACAAGACCTCCCCAGAAACCGCACCCCACCTACCCTACGTCGCATTCAGATACGCGAATCCATTGACAGAAGAGATGTATACCAAGCTGCTGGCAGATGGTTTTGGTGGTGGGAGAGGAGGCCGGGCTGTAGCTTTCACGCAATACCCACAATACAGCTGTTCGACGACTGGGAGCAGTTTGAACGAATTGTGGAAATGGAGACAGAGATTAGAAGGGAAGACCGATGCTGTTAAAGCTGGCGACAATGATGGAACAATCAACTGGAGTGTGATCGATCGCTGGCCATCGCATCCTGGACTGATTGATGCAATTGCACTTAATATTGAGGCAAAACTTGCTGAATATTCAGAAGAGCAACGGAAGGATGTGGTACTCTTGTTCTCGGCACACAGCTTGCCAATGTCCGTGGTAAACAGAGGTATGTTGTTATTATTCTGATTATGTTCAGGTTCTGATACTAGTGTGACTTAGGTGACCCATATCCTGCGGAGGTTGCTGCCACAGTTGCAGCTGTGATGACCCGGTTAGGTCATTCCCACCCTTACCGTCTTGTATGGCAATCGCAAGTCGGACCTAGTGCTTGGCTTGGAGCTCAAACCAGTGACACTGTTGAGAACTACATTGCAAAGGGTCAGAAAAACTTGATTCTTATTCCAGTGGCGTTTACATCGGACCACATCGAGACGTTGTACGAATTAGATGAGGAAGTGATAGGCGAATCCGGACATAAGGACACGATCAAAAGATCCGAGAGTTTAAATGGCCACCCGGTGTTCATTGAAGCTTTGGCAGATATTGCGAAAAAGCATATGGATAGTGGGGTAGTGGCAAGCAAGCAGATGGGGTTGAGATGTCCTGGGTGCAAGAGCGAAAGGTGTGCGGAAAGCAAGAAGTTCTTCCTTGGGCAAGGAAAAGGAGAGACTTTCGCTGTATAATGGGTTGGAATTGTATATTACACAAAAAGATACTCGGTTGTACCACACGTGAACGGAACCTGGACGTGGCATGGGATGAGCTGGTCCTCGGCTGGTGGGATAATACAATATGCATCACTGCTACCGGTACTGCGTCACCACTTTCCTCTTGGGAAAAAAATGTAAAGCACGAAAGAGCGACCACGAATTGTCAATAAATGCAATTGATCTGATAGGGGATTTATAATGTCTTATGTTGGAAACACGCGTCTCGTTAGGCAACAACAGTCTCAAACTCACCAGATTGAAGCGTGCGTGCAGCGTGTCAGGCCAACAAGCTGACAGGAACCAAATCTGAAGAGGGCCTTTGACCCTATCGCTGGGTTCTAGAGACTGACATACAGGTAACGGGGGGAAATGTACCCGTATTATCAAGCACTAACTGAATAGGACAACACACCAGTTTAGCTGATGCGGATGTGCTTCTCGATACGCCCAAATCACCGTTTTAGCTCTTAAACTAAGCACCGACTGGTTGGAATCTTCGATTACGTAGTCTCCTCGCCGTAAGTTACGGAGTATCCATCCCATCCCTGCTATCCTGGGCCCTGGCGCATACAGCACCAGATCTAGATGGATTATCGTATACTTGGCTTGGACCGCCCGCCCGCGGATCTTGCTTTCGCGATAACGACGCCTTGCTTTTGCTTTTACCTGCAGACTGTTGATATACGAATGCGATGACTCGACGACTATAATCCTGTACAATATCTAGGCTTCTACGACAGTCACCATTGAATTGGAAGAGCTCTCCATGCGACAATTCAAGTCCGAGGATCAGCAGCGCTCCAACTCCACGATAAGCACCTCCAGTCCTGTAATAAGTGGGAGCCGAGCCCCTCGAGATGGACGACGAGCATGAGCAACGGAATGGCAAGACTCCAGAAGAGAATTGGGGCGCAAAGGACTCGTTGAAGCGTAGTGCCAGTCTGCGCAAGACCAAGGGCACAAGTGATGATAATGAAGTGACTCCATTGCTAGGCAGTGGGAACAGAAGTAGTGGAAGCGGAAATGCTAGTGGCAGTGGTTCAGATGATATTGGCAGTGCTACAGAGCTGGGATGGGAAGGTCTTGCGGATTTTGAAGGCTTGCCCTGGTGGCGGAAACCATCTGTGAGTTTGACTTGCTCCCAGCTGCTATCGAGTTTCGTAACTAACAATGCGCAGGTTGGCTGGCTGATAATCCCTTTCTTCCTCTTCGCCCTTGCAGTCGGCGGTATCATCGTCCCCAAACTCAACCTCATCAAGTCTCTTGTCTGTAGGGAATACTTTATCGAGCAGTCCGCCCTTCAGCCCTCCGTCTTCTTCACCCCCATCCTCCTCGGCGACGATAACCCTCAATGCGAGATTCCTGCAGTCCAGAAGCTCGTCACAAGATTCACCTTATATATGACAATACTCACTGGTGGACTAAGCGCTATTGTGTCACCGAAACTAGGCGCTTTCTCTGACCGTCATGGGCGCACGAAAGTCCTAGTTATAACGTCTTTAGGGGGGTTCTTGGCGGAGATCCTCACTATCCTCGCAGCTACCTACCCAGACAGCATTCCCTATCAATGGATGCTCGCAGGTTCAGTATCTGACGGCATCTGTGGCTCTTTCACAGCTGGCATGGCCTTAACCCACGCATATGCAGCCGATTGTACCGCGCCTCCTAAACGGAACGTCGCTTTTGGATATTTCCATGCGTGTCTCTTCTCCGGCATAGCACTCGGCCCTTTGCTGATAGCAATATTTATCAAAAATGGCGGGACCCTGATAGCCACCTTCTACTTCGCCATGGGCGTCCACGCATTCTTCATGATCTTCATCTTCTTCGTGGCCCCCGAATCCCTAAGCAAGAAGCGCCAGATGCTAGCTCGGGAGAAATTCGCCGCAGAAGCTGCAAACATTGATTTAGATGGTTATGGTTGGATGAGGAGTGCCAATATTCTCGCTCCCCTCAAAATTCTTTGGCCGACAGGTCCAGGGACTTCCAGTCACCTCCGCGCAAACCTGATATTGCTCGCGGCAGTCGACACCATCATGTTTGGCGTCGGCATGGGAGCCCTGACCGTAACAGTATACTACCTGGGCTTCCAATTCCACTGGAAAACCCCCGAAACCAGCGCGTTCGTCAGCATCATCAACATCGTCCGCGTGCTTACACTCATTGCCGTAATGCCCCTCCTCAATTACATATTCCGCACGCGGCGCGCCAACAAACAGCGGCGAGAATCCGGGTTTGCGATCCCCGAGCCTAATTCCGGGTCGGATAATCTAGATTTGAATATCGTGCGCGCCAGCGTCGTGTTTGAAATTATTGGGTATGGAGGATATGCGATTGTGAGGAACGGCAAATTGTTCACTGTTGCGGGGATCTTCGCCGCGTTTGGGGGCATCGGGAGTCCGACGCTGCAGAGTGCGCTTACGAAGCATGTTCCGCATGATAGAGTGGGACAGCTGCTTGGTGCGACGGGCTTGTTGCATGCGTTGGCACGTGTGGTCGCGCCAACTGTGTTCAACATTATCTATGCGCAGACGGTTGATAGTTTCCCGCAGGAAATATTTGTTGTGCTGTTTGGGTGCTTTTGTGTGGCCTTTTTGACGAGTTGGTTCATTAGACCGCATAGTAAGTTTACCATCTCTTCCTCTTCCTCATCTTTTGTCCCGAATCACCTCACCTTACCTTACCTGTTAAATACTAACGTTTGGTAGTCTACCTCGAAGAACCCGGATCCACGACAGGAAACTCGTCCAGGACGAGGCTTGAAAACGACCCTGATGTTCTTATCGACGAGGAGATTATCGGGTCATAATTCTTGTACATACATACACGTCTTTCCTGTGCATATCTCTCTCTCTCCTTTTCTGTATACTTGTATACTTTGCATTTATAGATCTGAACATACACGGGAATTAGGTCAGTCAGTCAGTCAGTCAGCGCGAGGAGTTTTGGGCGTACGGTACGGTGCGGTAGGTACTTTTGCATGCATGCATTTAACGGGTGGTGTGGTTTAGAAGGCAGATTAGACGATGGTGCCTGCTCGTAGTACTAGCACACAGAGCAATGAATACTTTTCTTTGGATTTCCCACAGGTTTGTATACGGCACGGCGTAGACGGTAGAGTATCACCCAAGCGTCTGGTAATCTCCCGACCTGACAAGTGAAACAAATCATCGCCTCGATAGCTGAAACAAGATACCCTGTGCGTCCGGGAGATGAGAGACAAGCATCTGGAAAATCTTCTTGTGGGGTGGTTTCATGTAACGAGTTCGGAAGGATACTTCAGATGAATGCTGGCTGGTGCTGGTGCTGGTGCTGGTGCTTATTAACCGGGTAGATGACATGAGGTGAGGACGGGTCGGGTCGGATTAGCATTCCCGTGTGTGTTGAATTTGGGCTTTGTAGCGTAGCTTTGTACAGTAAGTGCTAGCGTAATATTTTCCGGAATCAGATCAGATCGGAATACGAAGAAGTAGAATAGAAGTAGAAGTACTGTAAGCGGCCCGGGTAATAAATAAATAAGTAAAATCTTGGGACATGTAGGAAGGGAAGATCTTGGCAAGTTGGCGAGGTGGTGCTGGGGAGATGAATACGGTGTACGATGTTTTGCTACGCGTAATGGAACGGACTTGGTACTATTACCGGTACGGGCTGGATTTATTGGCTTTTATGGAGTATGGGTAATGTATATAGTGGGTTGTAGAGGGGAATTATGAAGATGCACAGTAGTATATCATTGAATTACATACAGGGGGTTGCCACGAAACTTGCAAAAACACTTATATGCCTTTTACTAGGCTTATATAGACTCCGACTCTCGGAAACATTCTCAATCTAGTATGTAAACTATTTCTTAGCAATTTGATCTCTAAAGAAGGCATAAGTACTCATATCCATAGATCTATTCAGCTAATCAATACCTCTTATAATACTTGTTTTTGCAAGTCTCGTGGCAACACTCTGTAGCCTTTCAGTTGCATACCCGTATTACTTGGGATATAAGGGTGTACACCCATGGCTGAGATCATGATCATTATAATTAAAGGGCTTTATATTAACTCATACGGTAGTTTGATTCCTTCAGATAAATGATTCCAAAGCAGACGTACGAAGACGATTTCCTAGCAATATGTCAACATCCTATTGTGGCGTGAAATGCATACATAGAGCCGCATATCTATTCCTGAAGTCCCATAAAAGCATATCGAGCTGCACACGCCGTATAATATACCAAGTTTGCCCACGCTTGTCATGATCATCAAACATCTCAGCCTTCTCTCTCATCCCAATCGTCCCAAAACGCAGATGTTGAGCGAGCGTACGTTGACTACGGATCTCTCAACAGCAGAGGCTTGAGATTAAAGCTGACGAGGTACTTTACAAGATATACTCTTTCGAGCTTCACACACACAGCCTCTTGGATCAAACGTTGTTATGCAAGAAAGAAATGCTGGGACGAAGACAAAACTAAGCATTTAAGCGAAGGACGTCCCGCGGCTTGGCGCCTAAACGGGTAAATCCTATTTTTGTACCTACTAACAAGGGTCAACGTCAACCTACATTAGGAGTAGTAACGCCAACCTAACAACATCATATCAAGATGATAATGGCAATCAACTTAACAGTTTCCTCAACAGCAACAAGCAACAAGCAGAAACTTAAACTTCTAACATCTAGCCTAAAACCCAAATTAACAGGTGAAAAGCTTGACGTTGTCTAAGCTTTCGTGCAGTACTCCGTACCCCAGCCCGGTAAGGATTACTAGGGTGTTCGAGGGCTGCAGTAGGATGCAGATCCGATGTATCAAAGTAAATCCTTTGATCTCTTCTCCTACTTAGGCATACTCCCAGTGCGAGGCTCGCACAACCATTCGTTCTCCTACACAGTGCTAACTCCACAAGAGAGCCGCTTTTTGGTGCGCTTCCGTCAGCGCTGAGCAGGGACCCTGCAAACCCGATATCAGGAAGCTATTATGACGATATTAGCCACTTCTTGCGCGGCACGCCCAGTCCAGCCCTTCCTGATTCTACCTCTCCTGTTAAAGGGCCCATTCAGCGGCCTGTGTCATCCACGAGGGTGTTCGTCCTATCTTCCTTCCCCGTCGAGCTATGGTACTGGTAGAATCCGTTCTATGGAGTCCTGGACTAGATTCGTGTCTATACTCCTGTTCCCTGGCTGTTTCGTTCCTCTTGGTGGCAACTACGTCCGAATGCTGGGTTCACATCCATGATCTGCACAAGTAAAATCTAGCAGCTTGCTGTCTATCTGTCAAGATCTGTGGGGACTCGCTGATTGGCTTTATTTGTTTTCCAATGTTTCGAGGCGGGGATGAAGATTATGAGGATGAATTGCAGGATGCTCGGAGGATTTTTCTATGGCAGGCTTAATCAGTAAGATGGTGTCATTTTCTTCTACTAAAGAAGTTATATAACTTCTGCTTTCTTCATTCTCTTCAACTCATTATCGGCATCAACAACTTCCTCTTACTCCTTCATCTGTTTTTCACAGTTCAGCTGTGAATACACTCACTGTCTCTACACTTCGGATTCAGGTCTCATATCACGTCCAGCATTATCATGCATTTCTCATACATTGCCGCCTTGGCGATCGCCACAACGGCACACCTCGTACGTTTCCTGTTTCTTAAACTTCTACGTTCAGTAAAAGACTAACACTCCACAGGCACTCGCTACAGAGGACGTCCGCCCCCCAATTTACCCCGGAAAGAATGAGACCCGTACATACCCAATCGGTACTGGAAGACCAATCCATCACCCATCTGGTAGTGGAAGGCCCTTTGCTTCAGGCACAGGCGCCCGAACGCATTCTTCGCACTCAGTGAAACATTCTTCCCACTCCGAAGAGAAGATCCATTCTACTACACTCCCAAATGCCGTAGCTTCTCCAAAGACTGCAGCTGTTGCAGTATCGAGCGCTGCTGCAGTTACTGAGTACAACCCTGGCGGCCCAGAAAAGGATGCGTCTACCGCGTCCTTCTCTGGCAAGAGCCTCGCAGGTGAAGAACGAACTAGCCACCCAACTGTTCACCCAACTGCTCGCCCAACTGAGTCGGCCACCGGTGTGCCATTGCCCTACCCTTTCCCATCAGGCGGATTCCACCACCCCGGCAAGAACAAGAGTGAACCATTCCACCACCCCAGCGGCACCTTCCGCGTCATAACCATACCAGTCATGACTGGAAGCCGCGGCTTGCTCGTGCCAATGGTGACGGGAATCCACGGCGAGCCCTTTGTAATCCACGGCAAGCCCCCTGGAACTGCCGCCAGTGAACACCATCACCCAACCGCACTCGGCACTGCATCTGACGCAACCGCTACCGCTCCTGCTCAAAAGCATAGCACAGTGCCTATAGCCAAGCGTAATGAAGACGGCGAAGACACCAACATCTGGCGCTTCCCGTCTGGTATTCCCTCTGGGTTGGCTCACCCATCTGGTCACGCTCCCCCGCCTGGCTTCGCTCGCCCGTCTGGCCATGCCCACGAGTCTGGCTTCGCTCACAAATCTGGCCACGCTCACGAATCTGGCCACGCTCACAAATCTGGTCATGCACACGAATCTGGTCATGCACACGAATCTGGTCATGCACACGAATCTGGTCGTGCACACAAATCTGGTCATGCACACCCCAGTGGCAGTGGCCACGCTCACCCGTCCGGCGGTCCCCTCCCAACTCACCACCTATCATCCGGCTTCCTCACAAAGACCAAGACCGAGACCGGTAATGCCGCAACGACGAGCACCTATTAAGCATATTTTCCTTTTTTTCCTCTCATGATATAACTTGGCGTGGGTAGAAAGGATATTATACATATAGGAGCACAAAAACTTTTTCTTTTTTGTCTTAGTCCATTTCCTTCACTTCGTAAACCAAGAATCTTTTTAGGGTGAGTACTGTTGAGTGCGAGAGAGAGGGAAAACACTTTGCAAGGCGTTTGGGTTTGCATTGGATAATAATGCGATCGAGATGTTGGAGACGATGCAATCTAAGTGCTAGACGCATTATACCCACTCTCATTAGCTGTTTAGAATGAAAGCAGGCTTCGATGACCTTCCATTTATAGATTCCTCTATGCGTTGCTTTGTGAACTTAGATTGAAATTGAATATTAGAGACTATCCTCTCCACTTTCCAAATACGCGCTTTGAAAACATATGATACTGTATCCGGGATTTAGAACCCCGATCAACTCTACCCCCTCCTCTTTCCTGCCAGAAAACCCCACGCAATAGTTCCAAGAAACCAAATCTCAAAGCCTTTTCCAAACCCAGAACCGGACTCGGACTCAAGAACAATAATCGTCCGAGTTGACATCAATCAATTATAGACTCGCTTAACCCCTGGTGAAATTCTCCTGGGGACTACCTGGGGACTTTTCCTGGGGACGGGGGGGGACTACGGTATGTTTCACAGCTCTTCCTGCGGCTCCTACGGTACTTGTACAATACGTAAGCATTCTCACTAGGCTGTTCGGGGGTACCGACAACGATTGTCGCTTGCTTCGTACTCCGTACCCCGGATATCAAAATTTACTTACTGTACGGAGAGTATGTGCTGTCAAAAAACACGTCATCGTACATTTTTTATTGCTTGGCTATTTCTGGTTGCAAACACTGGGGTCGAATCGCACGTTTTGCGCTTATAGAATAAAGTGGATTTTTCTAGCTTAATAGAGGTTAGCTGTGTTGATACTATTTACATGAAGTTTTGTCGATTCGCACAGTTTATCTTAAAGTTAGGTGAGGATAACCTTATCTCAAGCTTATATAAAGGTGATCTTCTAGGGAAGTGATATTATAGTGGACTATTAGTGATGTTATCCCTAGATCCTTACTATTTACAGTAATCCGACCGAATGTTAGTATATGTTAGCGCAGTGCACTTAATCTAGATATACTTCGAAGTAAGTGAAATATTTCACTTATTCCCCTGTCAGTTCACTTCCGCTTAGATGCCTTACTATAGAAGTGATAAGCCATTAAACCTATTCTAGTAGTTCCGAATGTAAGCGTAGAACGTGCGATTCGACCCCACTGTACTTTTGTAGAGGTTTTTGGTCGGCCTTCTAGGAAGTGCGAAGACGGAGAGTTATCTTACTGTAATATAAGACTTTGAATTCTTAGCTTTGTATGTGCATGTATAATGTATTTTTCGATAAGCTTTTTGCTTTGTTTTGGTTGAAATGAAGGGGAGTATTCACTTGAGAGAATGGTTCCAAAGTGCTGGTGTGTATGAAGTATAAAAGGAACCGTATGATGAGAGTTACAGACTAGGCAATAAGGGGAGAGAAGAATGGATGGATCAAATGTGTAGCGTAGTCAAGGTAAGTGCATATCTTCAGCTTTCCATCGACTTCTCGGAGAGAACTAATAATGTTGTAGATAGTAAATGTGTAGACGTTTGATCAATCTGAACAAGCAAATGGAATATTATCACATATAAATAGATCGATCTAACAGCTAAATAGGTCGTCGGAAAGCGAGTCGATATCAAGTAAATATTTCTAACACGAGAAAACCGTTTCCTCTAACCACCAAACCGATCTAAGTAATACTAATGCCTAGATCGAGAGAGGGAAACCCGGTGCACTACGGAGGTATAGCGGTGAAGTATTGTTAATCCCGATAGGGGTATATCCCAGAACACCAGATTTTAACATATTATAACTCTTGCTAAACATATCAAAAAAACATTATTAAACCATAAGAATGCTCTCTATAAATAGGCGAATATAACGGTTCTAGTTTCAATGTTATTACTCTTGTGATGTAGGGTTGGAAAGTTTAGACCCCTGCAACCGAGCTAATAATACTTAACCGCTGTACCTCCGTAGTCACACTTTAACCGGGCAGACAAAAATTGGATTATTAGTGTGTCGATCTTAGGCTCTAAATGCCGCAATACGTTTCACATCTATGAAAATAGCATGGCCACCAGCAAGAAGGGAGAATTGGTCGAGAAGGGAGGAGAAGTAGGCGAGAAGGGTATTCACTAATCTCGTTCGTTCGTTCGTTCGTTCGGTTGAGTACTTGTTGTCAATACTTTACATACTTTCGTTCGGTCGAGCGACTCAGACATACTCATTCTAAGAACTCGATGCAATTAAATCTGCATTCAATTCTTCGGCATCTACGTACCGTTTATTACTTCTCCCGCGTTGCATATAGCTGAAGGATTAGTTGGCTAGGTTGATGCAAACTGTAGTTGTCTGGGGTTCTACTAATACTGGGAATCTGGAGGATATAAATAGAGAGAAAGAACACAACTCCCAACTAGCAAATTTCGGGTTGGGCCACGTGATTATGCTGCATCAATGGCCACTGGCTGATAAGAGCTGTCATTCATTTGTCTCTTAGGCTGATCTATTTATTCATTTGGGGACTGACGTATACAACCTGAGAGAGCAAAGTGAGAGCAAAATGGTTGGCAACTTTGGGGAGGTAAGGAGTTTCAGGGGCCGGAAACCCTTCGTTAAAACTCCCTATACAGTAGCCGACCCCTATCCAGTCAATCCTTCACTATTATTTAGGGTTTTTAACAACCGCACCTCCGTTTATTCTGTATTTGATAACTCTAAAGCAAGCGTTACTATAAAGTCTTTCCAACCGATTCAAATGAAGTAATATTGATACATATTCCAGAATCAGAAGGATTCATCTAGAAGCTCAACGGAGAATATTGCCCTAACCCAAAGAAGTAATTTTCCTAGTTGAGTATTTTCACCCACATCGAGTCCTGAATTGTTTCCCTTCCCTTCTCTTGTAGGGTTTTCTGTTACATAAGTAAAGTATGGATTCCAAATTCTCGCATAGATGTTTTCGGTGATTTTGTATCCCTGAGCTTGTTGCAAGTGCGTCAATGACAGTGACGCAGGCCCGTTCGCAAAGCCTTCTTGATAGACGACTGCTTCATCAACTTCATCGTGCTGCCGCTTCTTTCCCTCCACCTTCCTGCCTTTCTTTTTGTCGCCTTATACTAGCAAGCCTCATATGGACATGATGTAGAGGCTTTCGACGTAGCTCATGATGCTGGTATGGCCAGCCGTCGGTCAGACAACGTGACGTGGGAACTTTCCCGTCTCTATCAAAGGAAGCAGCAGGTCAGTTTACCGGTAGAGGGTCTTATGGAGGGACTTTCCAAGGACAAAGACTTGGCTCTAATGTACACTTTCCAGATGCTTGACTTCCACAAGACTTGAAGCAGCGGTTGATGGCGAGAATACATCAATTTACAACCTCCTCTTCGACGTCCTGATATTTGGCTAGAACGAAGTTCGCTACTCCGCTATCATAAGTCAAAAGTAGAGTCAGACCTCCAGACATCTCGAGTCACGTACTCAATAGCAAACGGAACGATCATCGTCTCCGTCTTCGCAAATCCCAGGGACTCTTTTAAGTGTCAGTTTCCAGCCTACAAACTACAGAGCACGTCTAGGCGCCAACCATGGTGATTATATCCCTCTCTATCCAAGAATTCTTCCCCAAGAAAACGTTCTCTACGCCCCGTTCAAACTCTACACCAAATCATGCCATCCCGCACCAGCTTGTTCCACAAAAAAGTCCCCCTCGATCGCACAGCGCATGAATTATTACTATATCCCTCCCTCTGCACCCATAACCGCCGCTGTCTCGAGGCCAAGTGAAGGAGAAAGTCGCATTATGTATCACAGAACGGCATATCCAAATACCCTGCCCCCCTCATACAAGTATGCGTTTTCCATCAACCTTCAAGGTAAGTGAATCAAGCATACCAACCCACTCCACTCCACTCAACCGCGTTCCATTCAGCGAAATCCCCTCCTCAATTACTATTAACAAGCCCCTCTCTCCCTCCATTCAACGAATCCATTTTTTCCTTATTAACAAAACCACCAAATAAAAATACCAAGTAGAATCATCCCCAGCACAATTACAACCTTTATACTCTCTCTCTCTCTACGCCAGAAGTTCCAACAAATAAAACTGTAAGAACCACAAACAAACAACATTACTCACTCAACCATGCCACCAAAACCATCAGCACGCTTCCATGTACCAAAGATATTAGCCCTCCTCCTACCATTAGTCCTAGCCTCGCCACAACAGCAACAGCAACAGCAACAGCAACAGCCTAGTACAGGTATTACCCAAACATCCCCAGCCATCTCAATAACAGCGCGTACTCGTACCACCGACGCCCCAACAACGCCCACGCCCACGATCCCAATATCCCTCCTCATATCCCTCGAATCCCTACTCGCGGAAATCTCTTCAGTCGTTACACCATTTTCACCTCCACCACTCACGCGCACACCACATCTCTCGTCCAGCTCTCCATCAACATCGACATCAACATCCCCCAACCCCTTCATCTCCATCTCCATCTCCATCTCCACGAAAAACACCCTCCCCTTAAT
>QGMG01000610.1:0-22833 GCA_007825325.1 Lachnellula cervina | reverse complement strand
AGGATCCGCGGGTTAGGAGGGAGAGGAAGAGGGCAGAGGGGTTGAGGGTTAGGGATGCTGCTAAGAAGGCACGAGGAGATGATGTTAGATGAATCTGGGGAACATTGGGGGGGCGGGTTTAAAGCGTAAATATACTCGGTGCCGGGGAAACGCAGAAAGGATAGAAGGAGTTCTGGGAACGACCACAAGAATTAGTGGAGGGAAATGCAATTGCCTAGGCATTTTCAACAGGCCCTTCAAATATATACCCGGCTTTCTTCCCACCGATCCCAGGAAGCAGGCATGTCATAATCATCGTGTCTAACCTTTCCATGCTCGCCATCTAATACACGTATTCTACAGTTCTCAGCTTTTAGCACGCGCTCTATCTCACAACCTTCTCGACCCACGCGCCCTCCAACCGTCTAACCTCATCCTTGAAAGTCTGCACCTCCTTCCAGCAATCCAGCGGCCGGCGATCATTGTCCCGTAAACACCTTACAACCTCGCTCTTTGCCTTCTCCACCCCCTCATCCAAATCCGCCAGCTGCTTCCTCTGCTCCAGCTTCTTCTTCAACTCCTTGACATCATTCTGCACGCTCTCTCTGCCTAGATCCCGCAGGGTGTCGCCTGCTGATTTCTCCTTCTTTTCGGGCTCCGGTGCCGAGATCTGGGATTGCAACTCTGCGTATTCTTTGGCGGCCTGCTCTTGCAGGCGTTTGAGTTCGCTGTTGACGCGCGATTGGATGTGTAGTTCGAGGGTTTTGGCTCGGGTGGAATCAGTCTAGAGATCAAGAGATTAGAAGTGGCCTTCTTCTTGATTGATTAAGGATGTAGCTTTCTACTTGTACGTACCTCCGGACTCGATTGCAGGGAATCGACCAGCCCATTTGAGAAGCGGACGGGCGTCTCGCTGTGGTGGAGTCAGTATATTGAGGCAAGCGGATAGCAAGATGATGGAACTCACCTCGTCCATACTTGGGATGTAGGCGCTGCTGCTGGCTTGGAAGAGCCGGATCCCATTTTGATGGGGCGTGGGAGCTTCAATGGCTGGTTTACTGCTTCTGATTCGGAGCTCTTTAGAAATTTGAGGTTCCGAATGCTGAGAGAGGATGCTTATGTAATATCCGCGGGACATTTCGGAGAGCGGAAACAAAACAGACGAGGCGGGATTTCTTGGCGCTTAACTCTCTCTCCAGTGTCTCCACACTCTTCTCAGTCCAAGTCCCACTCCACTTCAGTCCTCGGGATGTTTATCTGATGCATTTTTGCAAGCCTTGCGGAGATTTTGTTTGTTTCGAAACTTCTTGGACCCTCTCCATAAAATGCAAACAAAGAAGCACATATGGCGACTTCCGAGGAACATCAGGAGAGATTTATTCAACGGCTGAGTTCAAGAATAGCACCACATCGTCGTTGCAGATCTCAGAAGGCTCAACCCAAGCATTGGGCTATTGATTCTCTCGATGCCGAATCTCGTGATCCCGATAGAATCACCATGGCCTATCAAGCTGCGTGTACAAAGATTTGCTGCTTCGCGCCCCCTGACTCATCCACGGCGTTTCAAACAGTCGGCCAGTCATATTCCAACTGGATATGCGCGCCTGTAAACGCCGCAGGGGGCCAAGTGATGCGCAGCCAACCGCTTGAGTTCCCCTTGTTTCTGTACATCTCAACCTAACCTCACTCCGTGGAAATCCATACATACATACATACTCGTACCGGTGCTACCAAGTAATAATGAGAATCCCATGCCCCCCGCCCGAGGAATCACGGAGACTTGCCTCAAAGGGACCCGGTTTGTACCTTTGATAGGTCGCAGGTAGAGAGATATTACTGTGAAGTCCCCTTGCCCTTGCCAGCGGGGCGGGTCTGCCCCTCGCTCCGACCCGAATGTCGAGTCCTCTCGTTACTTTTCTTTCTTGAACATAACTTCAATCTTCTGCTCATTTTGAGATATTCTTCTTGGCATTCTTTCACTCGTTGCTGCTGCTGTGTTGCGTTGCGTTGTGTTGCACTGCATTGCATTGTATTATTCAACCGTTCTGTTTTTGCTCTATATTCAAAGTCGAATACTCCTTACATTCGCATAATACATTCATAGACCTTCTGCTGTGCAGATACTCATAGACGCGGGCATTCAGACGCGACTCTCACTTGAGGAAGCTGTTCAGAAACTATCCCCAGCGCCAGGATCGCCAATTCGAAACAACTTTGCCCCACTTTCTATCAGGCACTGAAGGAGAAACAATTGAGGATATATAATTATCCCGCGAGAAACTCCCTCAGACCCCATGTTGGCTGGTCGAGCAAAAGCTTATCCGATCCCATCTCCCCACCCACCGCCTTCTAGTGCTGCCTTTCCATAAAGGTTGCCTTTCTTCCTCGGCCGCATTCATTGTTCCGATTCAAATCAAAGACAACGTCATTGTTGACAATACTTGTCTGTTTCGATTCACCAACATAACAAAGTCCTGGCGACAATCCACTCATTCTTGTCTTTGTGATTCTACAGCGCCATTCTTTCAAACAATCAAAACAACATATGACAATGCCCTTTATCGCTCAATTCACTTTGTTCTTTGACGCGGAACAATAACCTGGATCTTATTGATAATGCTACAATACCCCTCGAGGTTTGCAAACCCTCCCACCTACCCTCCCAAACCACTCTCGCATATTCACCATACAACGCTCACACATTGCAGACATACACGCATCTTCCGCAAATAACGAGCATCACCATAGCATAGCATATCATAGCATAGCAGATATACAACTATTCTTCTACCGCCGCTATGGCTTCAACACTATCTTCAACTGCAACAGCAGCTACCTCTTCCTCGAGCGTAGCGTCATTCGCCACTCGACTGAATGGCGTCAACCAGCCGATGAATATGCTTTTCAGAAATATAATATGGTGGAGTCTGGGCGTGCTGGCCATGCTTATACTCGCCATACGACTCGTTCAAAGAGCGGTTGCACACTCTCGACATACAGGAGCGATGGGTTTGACTGGGGAAGCGCAGGCGTATTGGTCAAAAAATAGATACTCGGCATGGTGGAAGTTCAAGAGACACATGCTGTATGCGCCCCTGGGGAAAAAACGTCACAACAGGGAAATCAGACTCTCATCGGCCGGCAACTTGGGAACCATTCCCTCAAGATTTCACGCCATCCTCCTTACCATATTCTTCCTCAGCAACCTAACTTTCATGGCATTTCTCGACTACTCACGACCGGATCGCTTTTCTGTTCTGGCGGATTTGCGAGGACGATCGGGTGTGCTAGCTATCATCAATATGATTGCTTTGATCATCTTCGCTGGTCGAAATAACCCCCTGATTCCGCTACTGCAAATCAGCTTCGATACATACAACCTAATGCATCGCTGGGTAGGAAGAGTCGTTGTTTTGGAAGTCGTGATCCATACTATGGCTTGGGCTCTCGTCAAGCATGCTGCTACGGGATGGTCAGGGATCTGGCACATGATCGCCACTGACCCATTTATCAGCTGGGGCACAGCCGGAATGGTCGCAATGGTTCTAATCGGCATCCTCTCTCTTTCCCCAGTCAGACACGCGTTCTACGAAACCTTCCTTACCGTTCACATCCTCCTCGCACTCACTGCAATCCTGGGCACGTGGATCCATTGCGAGGTCGCCAAACTGCCCCAACTACCCATCATCAAGGCCGTTTTCATTCTCTGGGTTCTGGACCGCGTCGCTCGAATGGCACGCCTTGCGTATCTCAACTATTCCCTCAAAGCAAAAGCATGGACCTCGGCGACCGTGGTTCCTATGTCTGGAGGAGCCAGCAGAGTCACTTTGCACCTACCGAGACATCTCAACGTCAAGCCTGGAACACATGCATACCTTCGATTCGCCGGCCTCAATACCTGGGATTCGCACCCCTTTTCAATCGCATGGGTAGAGCACAAGCCCATCCACGAAGAAACCCTGCCAACACAAGAAAAGGAAACACCAGGAGAGAAGCAACTGCGGGAACCTGAGACTACTACTGATGTCTCTTTCGTTATTCATGCCCAGACAGGCATGACGAAAACACTATACGACAGAGCTACTCGGTGTCTACCACGACAACTAACTCTCAGCGCCGCAATGGAAGGCCCCTACGGAGGTCATCACTCCCTCGACTCTTACGGGCACGTCGTCCTCTTCGCCGGCTCAAGCGGCATTACCCACCAAATCCCCTTCGTCCAGCACCTCATCCAAGGCTTCAATGATGGAACGGTAGCCACACGCAGAATCACCCTAATCTGGATCATCCGCGATAGCGAGCACCTGGAATGGGTGCGCGAATGGATGGACCTGGTGTTGAAAATGCCTAGGCGGCGAGAGATCTTGCAAGTCAAGCTCTACGTCACGCGACCGAAGAATCCCAGGGATATCATAAGCCCGAGTTCGACGGTGCAGATGTCGGCGGGTAGACCGAAGATCGGACACATCCTGAGGGAAGAGGTCACGGCGCAGAAGGGGGCGATGTGCGTCACGGT
Organism: Lachnellula cervina; assembly: GCA_007825325.1. NCBI lineage: Eukaryota > Fungi > Ascomycota > Leotiomycetes > Helotiales > Lachnaceae > Lachnellula > Lachnellula cervina. Next base: position 18,338 of record QGMG01000610.1, on the reverse strand, counting down.
CTGTGGACCGGGCGGGCTGGCTGATAATGTTAGGGAGGTTGTGAGGGAGGTGCAGGATGTCAGCGTGGTGGACTTTATCGAGGAAAGCTTCACTTGGTAATTGATCAGCACTTCCGCGGTCGGAGGGAAAGAGGGGTATGTATATAGGATCGGATAGGATAGGATACGGATAGGTTTGTAAATTCTTGCACATACTTGAGCGTTTTGGAAGAAAGCATTTGTAGCGACTTAAAGCATTATTAGAAGCGTTGCATGGGGCGGAGTTTTCCTTCTGGGTCCTGTTTAATGGAAGCGCCTCTTTAACATTATTCAAAATTTTCCCAACATTGTGAGAAATACTGCTTCGTAGTGACAACGTCCTTGTAGAAGGTCATCCCGCTCATTACTCCAATCAGAGAGGATTCGGAATTACCCCGTGGTAGCACTGCAGGGTGTTCCAGGGGCAGAAGACGTGATTGGAATTTGTGATCAAGCCTTGTATAATATATACCAATAAATTAAGCCGCTTCTATCAGTGAGGCAAGAAAAAACAACATCGGAGGACTAAAGACATACAATACTTGTATATGCAGGTATTTTAACCGTAGAGAACGTCTATGAACCCCGCCCTGCCAAAACTCGGGCGCCCCGCAATTCGGAACTTACAGTAGTGGGGAGGCCACAAAATTTTGAGGGTGACGGTGACTCAAGTTTGCTACCAAGTACATTACTACATAAGCCCTTCTTCCTCACTTTATACTTCCTAATACAAATTACACTCTGTTCTGTACTCAATTCGTTTCTGAAGCCAATCCTCTTCAAGAAGCAGGCTAAACCTTGCACGTAAATTCCCCTCAATCGTGTCAACCCCGCCAAGATGCCCATGTAAGATCCTCTCCAGGCCCGCAGAACCAAATACTTATTCTCTACCCCGGATTACAGGCTTAAGGATCCTTCGAAGAAATACAAGGCTTTCAAGCCGCTCAATATTCCAAACAGACAATGGCCCTCGAAAACAATTGACAAGCCCCCGCGCTGGCTCTCGACCGACTTGCGTGATGGGAACCAGAGCTTAGTTGACCCTATGGTACACCTGCAGCCCCCCAGATTATCTACTCTTTGCTAATAGAGCATGTATCACAGGACGGCGAGCAGAAATGGCGCTACTTCAAAATGCTTGTCGAGCTCGGCTACAAAGAAATCGAAGTCTCCTTCCCCTCAGCCTCGCAGACCGATTTCGACTTCACACGCCGCCTCGTCGAGACCCCTGGCGCTGTACCCAACGACGTCTGGCTCCAGGTCCTCTCACCATGCCGAGAAGAGTTCATTAAGCGGACAGTGGAGTCTCTCAAGGGTGCCAAGAAGGCGCTTTTGCATATCTATGTAGCGACCAGCGAGTGTTTCCAACGGATCGTGTTCGGCATGACAGAAGACCAGAATGTCGAATTAGCAGTCAAGTGCACAAAGTACGCGCGGAGTATTACGAAAGATGATCCTAGCCAGGCGGGAACGGAATGGGCGTTTGAATTCAGTCCCGAAACCTTTTCAGACTCGCGCCCGGAGTTTGTGATTAGGATATGTGAAGCTGTGAAGGCTGCGTGGGAACCTACGGTCGAGAATCCTATTATTTTTAACTTGCCTGCTACGGTCGAGATGGCGACGCCGAATGTGTATGCGGACCAGATTGAGTATTTCTGCACGAACATGAGTGAGCGGGAGAAGATTTGCGTGAGCTTGCACCCGCATAATGACCGTGGGTGTGCGGTTGCTGCTGCAGAGTTGGCACAGATGGCGGGGGCGGATAGGGTTGAGGGGTGCTTATTTGGGAATGGAGAGAGGACGGGGAACGTGGATCTTGTTACATTGGGCTTGAATCTTTACACCCAGGGTATCCATCCCGGGATCGATTTCTCGGATCTCAATAGGGTTATTGATGTTGTGGAAGTCAGCAACAAGATTCCAATCCATCCGAGAGCGCCGTATGGGGGTTCACTTGTGGTGTGTGCTTTTAGTGGCTCCCACCAGGATGCTATCAAGAAGGGCTTTCAAGTACGGGAGAAGGAGAAGGCTACAGACGAGGATCGTTGGCAGTTACCGTATCTTCCTCTCGACCCTGCGGATATTGGCCGTACATACGAGGCTATTATTCGTGTCAACTCACAGAGTGGAAAGGGTGGAGCTGCCTGGATCATCCTCCGCAACCTCGAGCTTGATCTTCCCCGCGGCTTACAGGTGGCTTTCAGCAAAGTGGTTCAACGGCACGCCGATGAAGTTGGCAGGGAGCTCTTGTCGAACGAGATTTCGGATCTCTTCGAAGAGACTTACTTCCTCAAGCAGAACCCCAGATTTACGCTCGTCGATTACAGCATCAGCACCGACCGCTCTGTATCACCTGCGCCTCCAGCACCAGGAAAGTCGCAAGATACAAAGAGCTTGAACAGGATCTTTGAAGGAGTTATTTCTATTGACGGGGAAGAACATAAGCTCAAAGGCGTTGGAAACGGACCAATTTCCAGTCTTGCTAAAGCTCTCGGTTCGATTGGTATCAATCTCGATCTTACGGATTACAAGGAGCATGCTATTGGTGTGGGCAAAGGTGTCAATGTCAAGGCCGCGTCTTATATCGAGTGCACGGCTCCTGGATTTAATCAGAAGGTTTGGGGAGTGGGTGTCCACGAAGATGTGGTGCAGAGTTCTTTGATTGCGCTTTTGAGTGCTGCGAGCAATGTAAGTGTTGGGATAATGCTTGAGGGGCTTACAGTCTAACATGGGTGTTTAGTTCATTACCAGCAGACCAAATACGCCGATTTTGCTCAGGGGCAAGCATGGGCCGAAGATGAGTCAGGATATCGATCTCAATGCAAGCCCGAAGGGCAATGGTAGTCTCTCTATTCCAAGACCGAATGGAGTGCCGAAGAGTGGTAAGCAAATTTTACATTTTCTATACCCTTTGAAGGATTTTCCGAGTTTTTAACGTTCTGCAAAATCTCTCGGGTTTTCTAGAACATTAGAGATTGCCCCAGGACCCCAAAACCTTTCCAATCAAGCAATGCTGACTTTGCGACATGTTAGGCCCAGATGCAGTCAGTGTTTTGGAGGCAAAAGCGAATGGGATGTGATTGCGCATTGCGGGGTGGCGGGAAGAGCCTTTTGGAGGGGTAGGTTTCAGGGTGTGTGAGCTGGGAAGCATCATCTAGGGAGTCAAAAATAGAATTCGCGGATTCGGAGTAGCATATTGAAGAAAATGAATGTTTGCCATGACCACTTCTCTACCTCACCTCTGCTCAACTCATCCCCTGGCATAGCAGTGAAAACCAAGCCCCTGATTCTCTCTTTACAAGGGTCATAGCTGTAGCACGTGATGGCACTATTGAGCACTAAGTTCCCCTCGTGGTTAGCGTGCTGAGCGACCTGCGAATATGGGAAGAAATCAACAACAGATCTTGATCCCCAATCCGTGTGGAAAATAACATATCAAAGGCTTCACTTGCGTTACCGATTCAATACGCTCATTCGTCTTTTGAAACACTCAAAGGCAATCAGATCTTATTTCCTTGCGGGTTTCGATAGCTGTACGCACAACAGCCTTGCAGCCTGCCTATCACACTTCTTGACCAGCACGCGGAATTTCGCTTCTGAAAGCCCATCTTCAACACCCCAACTTCTACTTCCCTCTTCCCCCTTCCCCATCATCCAAGTCTCATCTCGAAGAGACATTCTCCTTGCTCTGCAAAGTTACAAGTCGGGTTCCTAGAAACTCGTCAAAACACCCTCAATACCCGCACTGGACACACAGCGCACCGGCTGTGATTCGCGAAAATGGATGTAAATTCGGTGCTCTTGAACACCTTCTCAGCAGGTCGGTCCCCGCGCCCCAGACAGTATCGAGGCGCATAGATTATGACTGCTAACATCTCCTAGATGCTGCAACCCGTCAAGCAGCTGAACAGCAACTCACACAAGCCGCCGAGACCAGCTTCGTATGTATCCCCTTCTCTGACCGCATGTCTGCCTCATCTGCTAACAGCCCCAACCTAGGCCGGATACCTCGTTACCCTCGTCCGCGAGCTCGCCAACGAAGATGCCCAAGGCCCAGTCCGACAGGCCGCCGGTATTGCGCTGAAGAACGCCTTCACCGCGCGCGAATATGGCCGATTACACGAGCTGCAGGAGAAATGGGTCAAGCTGGACGTCGATACCAAGAAGCAGGTCAAGGACCTGACTCTGCAAGCTCTCTCCTCAAGTAATTCACAAGCTGGTCAAGCAGCAGCGCAAGTCACAGCCTCGATAGCTGCTATTGAGCTCCCGCGCGATCAATGGCCAGAGTTGATGGCAAGCTTGGTCCGAAATGTCGGCGAAGGTGGCGACCACTTGAAGCAAGCTTCCTTGACGGCTATTGGATTCATCTGCGAGTCGCAAGATACAGAGTTGAGGAGCAGTCTTGTTCAGCACTCGAATGCTATCTTGACTGCGGTTGTACAAGGTGCTCGGAAGGAGGAGGCCAATCCCGAGGTCCGTTTGGCGGCCATTTATGCTCTTGGGGATTCTCTAGAGTTCGTGGACAGCAATTTCAAGAATGAGGGAGAGCGAAACTACATCATGCAGGTTATCTGCGAGGCCACACAAGCTTCGGATTCCCGGATACAACAGGGTGCTTTCGGCTGTTTGAACAGGATCATGTCCTTGTACTACGATCTGATGCGCTTCTACATGGAGAAGGCTCTGTTCGGACTTACTATTATGGGCATGAAGAGCGAAGAGGAAGACGTTGCAAAGCTTGCCGTTGAGTTCTGGAGCACAGTTTGCGAGGAGGAAATCGCTATTGAGGATGATAATTCACAGGTAAGTCTGCGAAATACTATGCGAAATCCTATTTTGGGGATTGCGGCTAACAAAAGAAAGGTCGAGAGAACCGACCAAATGCGGCCCATCTTCCATTTCTGTGTTGTTGCGACTAATGAAGTTGTCCCAGTTCTTCTGATGCTCTTGACAAAGCAAGACGAGGATGCAGCTGATGACGAGTACAACATTTCTCGCGCAGCTTACCAATGTCTACAACTTTACGCTCAAGCTGTTGCTGGTGGTGTTATTCAGCCAGTCTTGACTTTCGTTGAAGCCAACTTGCGCTCCGAGGACTGGCACCACCGAGATGCCGCAGTCTCTGCCTTTGGAGCTATCATGGAGGGTCCCGATGACAAGACCATCGAACCTATTGTCAAGCAAGCTCTTCCAGTTATCATCAACATGATGGACGACGACGTCATTCACGTTAAGGATTCTACAGCTTACGCTCTTGGCCGTATCACCGAGGCCTGCTCGGAAGCCATCGACCCAACGCTCCACCTTCCCAAACTCATTGCTTCCCTTTTCGAGGGTCTGGTCAGCAGCCCCAAGATGGCAGGTTCTTGCTGTTGGGCTTTGATGAACCTTGCTGAGCGCTTCTCGGGTGACATTGGTTGCCAAGAAAATGCTTTGACACCACATTTCAATGAGAGCATAGCTCGTCTTCTCCAAGTCACCGAGCGGACTGATGCGGATAACCAACTGCGAACTGCTGCGTATGAAGTTCTGAATACATTTGTTCAAAACGCCGCTAATGACAGCTTGCCCGCCGTTGCCTCTCTATCAGACGTTATCATCAAGCGCCTTGAAGAGACCATCCCCCTCCAGTCCCAAGTTGTCAGTGTGGAGGACAAAATCACCCTCGAGGAGATGCAGACCAGCTTGTGTAGCGTTCTGCTGGCAATCATCCAGCGCCTTGAGAAAGAGATTACACCTCAAGCTAACCGCATCATGACTGTCCTATTGCAAATCCTCAACACCGCAGGCCCCAAGTCCAGTGTTCCAGATGCAGTTTTCGCCACTGTCAGCAGCTTGGCCAGTGCTCTTGAGGAAGCCTTTTCCCAGTATATGGAGGCATTCTCGCCATTCCTCTATAATGCTCTTGGCAACCAGGAGGAGCCAGCTTTGTGCTCAATGGCCATCGGTCTTGTCAGTGACATTACCCGGTCAATGGGACCTCTTTGCCAGCCATATTGCGATACATTTATGAACTATTTACTTAACAATCTTAGGGTATGTTACGCCCTGAATTTTGCCTTGAATCATTTTATTATGCCCCCTTTTAATTTTCCCTTTGACCTTCCTGTCAAATGGTCTGTAAGGCCTATCAGGAAACCTCGCTTATTCTCCAAATCACAGAGTACGGCGCTTGCCAATCAATTCAAGCCTGCGATCCTTCAATGCTTTGGGGATATTGCTGGAGCTATCGGTGGTCACTTTGAGACCTATCTTTCGGTTGTTGCCCAAGTCCTCCAGCAGGCTGCTGGTGTCCAAGCTGCTGCTGATGGATCGTATGAGATGTACGACTACGTTATCTCACTGCGTGAAGGTATTATGGATGCCTGGGGTGGAATCATTGGTGCCATGAAGGCCGGCGACAAGAGTAGGTGATTTACAGACGCGAAATGATCACTGCTAATCATTTTCTAGCTGTTCTGCTACATCCATATGTCGAGTCCATCTTCCATCTTCTCAACATCGTCTGGCTTGACCAGAACAAGAGCGACGCTCTCATGCGAGCCTCAATGGGTGTCATTGGGTAGGTCTTCATATTGACATAGTTTGTAGTCTTTGGCTAACAATTACAGTGATCTGGCCGAAGCTTTCCCTACAGGCGAATTCGCGTCTTACTACCGCGCTGAATGGTTGACCGCTATGATTAAGGACACGAGATCAAATCGTGAATTCCAGCCTCGAACAATTGACACGGCTCGATGGGCTCGTGAGCAAGTCAAGCGTCAAATTGGTGGTTCGACCGGTATTCAACAGACATGACCGGCCAATTCACTATCCCACCTCTAAATCACTCTTAATATCTTATCCCGGCTGGCGTTTTCACATAGAGCTGACGGGAATCCAATGCCTTTCATTTTCTATTCCACTAACCCACGAGATCGGATTCCGGCGAAGTCGACTGCGAATTGAAACGATACTCGACACTTGTTTTGCACCATTACAGCACAACACAGCACAGCACAACCAACACCTTGTACAAAAGCCCCCTTCGAAGACCCCTTTTTCACACCGCGCCAATACCCCAGTTTAACACCACGCGCCATGTTTCATTTACGACCACCACCATTATTCGATAAAGACATTCTCGGGAGAATCCTCACCACGGATCTAGGCAGACGATATAAGACTGGGAATTGAAAAGTCTTGTAATTCGTCCCAGCGTTTTTTGAGCGAGTGAGCAATTCTCAATGAATGAGGTTGCCAGGAAGGGAAGATATATGTATAAGCTGCAAACGTTCGACCGTATGGGTCCGTTGTGGTATTAGAAAGAGTAAATGCGGATTCGAGGGATGGATGGTGATGAAGAGAGTGTAATGACGGGTTGGGTTCTGGATATGTGTCAAGTGATACATGGATGGGATGGGCCTCGTCTGATAATAGGGGAGTGTAGGGGCTGAGGGTGGACGTAGAGGGTGATGAGAGATGAATGAAATGATCCCCTGGTGTTCTATTATTTTGTGAATTATATACTCGTAATAGGTGCTTGACTATTGACAATTCAGGTCGTTCAGACACGTGAAACTAAAGCCCATCATCGATAGCATCCCATGGGTTGGAATGCTTGGAAAAATTTATAGGAAAGCAGCTAATAGTCATCTGCAAAGCTTGGCCATTCAATAACTCGGCGCTCTTATTGGAGTTGTGAAACAAAAGCAATGTATCCTCGTGCACGTGATTCAGCTCGGTACTCTTAAGCTGAGCTGACCTCAAGAAAGAACAATGTCAACCAAGATGTAACATTTTCTGAATATCACGACCAGCCATCTAAAACTACATGCCTCCAATACGACATACTTCACCATCGCCTCACATCAAAGTCCGTCAGCGAAGCCGGAGAGCTTGCGCGCCATGTCGGAAACGCAAGATCAAATGCGACGGCGATGAGCCATGCGCAGCTTGTACAGGCTATGGCTACAATTGTATCTACGCCGAGCGTCAAAGTCAAGCATCACCCAAGCCTCGGAACTTAGCCTCAGCAATGACTACTTCTATACCTACGCCCAACAGTAACAGAATCACTATGCCCTCCAATGCTACCGAAGCACCCCCGCTTCAACGAGACGACGCTCCCTATCTGGCTGCAGAAAGCCGTGTCCCAGCTGCAGACGCAAATAGCGCCTTACTTTACCAATCCATCAAAACACGTTTCACCAGTTCCTCAAGCGCGATTGCGTTTCCAGCAAAGCTGGGAATTTCCCTTGGGGTGGCAGAACCTCCCCGCTTGCAAGCTTTTGCTTGGAACCCTGGCTCGCGCCAAGAGCCCAATTTTGTCCCTGACAAAACAATCTGTGATATCATTAGCCTAGAGCAAATGAAATCTTTTGCGGAAAAGTATTTCAAGGAAGTGCATATTTATTTTGGGATCATTAGCCAGGAATCATTCGTGGGTCGTTGTGTGGAGTTCTGGGCCTCGTCGAATAAACATGGGACTGATTTCGAAGCGCTGATCTGTGGTGTTGTGGCACTGGGATCCTATTTCTCAGGCGTGGCTGGCTCACCCGCTGAAGCGGAGATCGTAGAGCATGGCAGGATTTTACTCGATTTAAGCACAGCTCATCCCCCGTGCTTCCTGTCCGTCAAGCACGTCAGCGCGTGGATTCTACGCGCTATATATCTGCGCTGTACAACGCGTCCGCATCTGTCCTGGATGGCGTCCTGCGCAGCCGTGCATGTCGCTGAGGTGCTCGGCTTGCATCGCGATATCCGGACTCTCCGCATGACGCAGAACCCGCCGCGGAATACTACTCCACTGGAGGAGGATCTCAGGAGACGGAAGTTCTGGGTCGCGATGGCTCTAAATCAGTTTCTTGCTGCTGAGTATGGGAGGACGAGAGTCCAGCTTGATCACGTTGATTGTACGCCGCTGTTGCCAAAGGCCGGTGATCTCACGGCTCAGACAATCGCTATTATGCAATCTGTCCCTAGTCCCAACGGTACGGTCTCGGATTTATATTCAGCGCTGAATGTAGCTGTTGCGTTACCTGTCGATTCCCCTTTTCATAGTCTGCTGAGAGCAGATGTATGTTTCTGTATCTACCGCATGTTCCGGTCTACGAACCTCGCTCTTTCATCTTCACAGACTGGTGCGCTGCTGGAGATATTAAAGGTTGCATTGGACGGAGTTAAATTCCTCAGAACAATGAGGTATTGTTGGTGGAATATCATCGGAACGCCTTTTCATTGCGTTTGTGTACTTCTCTCCATCGCAACCTCTGAAAGCCTGGCTATGATTCCCAACGCGCTGGAAACGCTCAAGAATACCGTTGCGGTCTATGATTCGCACATATCGAATGAGGCGCTTAGAACTGCGCATGCGCTTGTGCAGGGTGCAAAAGCGAAGATGGCGAGGGAGATGGCGAGTTTGGAGACGGGGTTGAGTATTGTGGGGGATTTGGCTGAGGATGGGCCAGGCACTAATCAGTATCTTGAATGGGCTGCTTGGGAGGATATGGGGCGGCTCGATTACTTTGATTTCGGGGGGTATGATGACGCTGGGTTGCTGGACCCGGGGTTGTATTCGGGGCTTCAGCAATGAACGATGCAAATATGTTTCTATATGCGGTGATCGACCTTGTGGTTCATCATTTCACGCGCAGTGAGCAGTGCCGAGTAAATGATTCATTCTTTCTCCTAGGCGGGATGATGCTAATTCGAGCATAGAATAATGTATAAGAATTTAAGATGTCGACGCGCTGCATATTGCTCGGTGCTTTTTTAACGTTAGTTGTGGTACCATTTCCGTAAATGCCGTTGCCGTACCTTCCCCCCTTTACTACATTGAAGATCCTTTACTGACCATGCTTAGGTCCCTTGCATATGCACGCACCGGGTTACGCGACTTGCAACAGAACTCGAGGGATCCCTAAATGAGGTTCCTACATCTCAAAGTACGGCATCAAGGTATATACCAATGGTATTCATGTTCGGTCTCCTGGAGAAGTATTTCTGGGGGTAAGATTATCATTCCGGGGAGAGTTGCGAATTTTGTGCCCTTGCAACCCTGGTGAGATAATTGCCTTGACTGAGATGAGGCTTTGTCAACTCAAGATCTCCCTTGCGCGTGGGAGTTTGGGTATAGGTATAGAGATCAAGGCTGAAATTTACTTGCTCACTTTTGGTTTTCTGATGAATTTATCGCATCAGGCAAGATGCAGAAGTTGGGATAATTGCTCGACTAAACTAGAAGTCAACAAAACATATGCCCATGGTCACGCAACCACAATATTCCGAGACAAGTATTGAGGAATTTGGGAAGATTCATTCGGTCTTCTTCTATTTGGTCTATGAATTGCCAAGCAAAACAATTTTCAGCAAACTAAGTCGCAAGCTGTTAGCATTTTATATTTATATCGCTCAAATACTGGGTTTCGACTTACTTCCAATAACACCATTGACGGGGATATCTATCGACGTTGTGTAGCTAGCAGCGTCACTCAGAAGATAAACATACGCGCCACCCAACTCCTGCACCTCAGCCAGACGAGGGATCCCCCCGTAGTACTTCAGCTGCTGCTCCCAGTCTGGCTGCTGGTCAACCCAATACGTCATGGCGGTTCTGACGAGGCCCGGAGAGACGCTGTTGACGCGGATGCCGTACTTTGCCCACTCCATGGCGAGCGTGTGGGTCATGTTGCGCACGCCGGCTTTCGAGGCTCCGTATGGTGTCGATGGCACGATCTGGGGTTTTTGTCAGTATGGGAAGCTCCTGCCTGGCTAATGCCCGGAATTGGGGTTTGGGTTGGGTTCGCAGACCTTGTTTGGTCGGTAAGAGGCCATTGAAGCGGTGAAGACGACGGATCCCTTGATTCCCAACTTGATGAATGCTTTAGCGGCCACCCGCGCCGTGTAGAAGGAGCCGAAAAGCTATTTCTTCCGTCAGCCTGGCCGTGCCCATCATGCCTGCAGACAGGCTTCCAAGTTCTTACATTAACATTAAAAAGATCCTCAATCTCCTTTTTCGTGAAATCCAGCGCAGCTTTATGGTTCGTCCGTCCAGCATTAACCACAATGCCATGAATAGCGCCAGCCTCCTCAACAATCTTGTCCACCGCAGCCGTGATGCTGTCCTCGTCGGTGACGTTGGCTTGGATGGCAGCAATGCGGCCGGGGAACCTCTTGAGGATGGCTGCGAACTCGTCGCCGGGCTCTGCGAGATCGATCGAGTAGACTTTGGCGGCGTCGTTGATCAGGCAGCATTCGGCGACGCCGAGCCCGATTCCGCGGTTCCCGCCGGTTACTTGGGGTACGTAGAGTGGTTAGATTTTGGGCTTGATGGGGTTGGGTTTCTCGCTCACCAGCTATCACTTTTCCGGTCAGTGTTAATTGCGGCTTGACGACTATACCGTTGGTACTGCTCCCGTTGGTTGTAGCTTCTGCCAGCTCTTGTGCTACGGAGGGGGCCATGGTATATACTGTAAAGGATTAACAGTGAGTCGTGAGAGACGTTCTTAAAGTTTATGGTTCTCTTGGTTCTCTCTGCAGCTAAATGAATGGTATGTGGGCGTTTGTATGGTTTGCAAACTCTCTCTTGGGGAGGTTTGATAAATTACATTGTTAGATATCATATTCCACCAGTTCTTCTATAGTCCTTCGGAGAGCCCGTACGCGTGCTGGCTCGCGCCGATATCAACTGAACCGCGTCTCGAACACCAGTTAGCAGCTATTTCGCATCGAGGGTCGACTACGGCAAACCTTCTGTTCCCCGAAACTTGAAGCACCAGAAGCAAAAGTGGCATGCTCGATACTGTTGATCCCCCGCTGATTGACACATGTCAACCTCATTAAAATAGTCAACCCCGCCCGCGCCCTAAATATTTAGGGGCCCTCCCCCATAATGGGGCGTTGGCGCTATCCCTCGAGACGAGCTGCAGGGCGCGGGGTCCAACTCCACCGTCTTCAACTCCAGGGTTCCTGACTCAGGAAAATCCACTGGAGCTCAGATACGAGTATCATGAAAGCTCAAATGATATCACGGAGTAAGCGGTAGGATAAAGTGCAGCTCTCTCGATAACCGGGGGTATTTTACATTACACGACCCACGAAGCTTTATTGAAGCTTTGCTTTGCGCTTTGGAGACAGCATAGCACGCGCTGAACCGTTTGTCATTTACCTTGATCGTGAGAAGGTGAGAAGCTGTCCAATGGCTCTGCCTTCTGCGCGCCTCTTACGGGGAAAGACCGCGTGTATCACAGGGGGCACCACGGGCATCGGACGAGCCATCACGCTCGAGTACCTACGCCAAGGTGCCAATGTCGCAGTCAACCATCTCGGACTCGACGCGGACGAGAGGCATAGGAAATCGTTGCTCGAGGAGGCTCAGAAGCTGAAGCAGCAGGGCGCAGCGCGCTGCCGACTGGGGATATCGTTGAGGTGGCGGGCGATGTTACGGATCCTGAGACTGGACGGAAGCTGGTGGCGGAAGCTGTGAGGCAATGGGGGGCTTTGGATGTTTTTGTGGCTAATGCTGGGATTTTCAGGGCAGCTGAATTCCTCACGTGGGTTGTGTTCGTCCAAAAGAAATGCAGACATGATACTGACTTATCGATATCACAGGCTATCAAAGCAGCAGTTCGATCGAACAATGGAGGTAAATGTGAATGGAACATTCTACTCGTGTCAGGCTGGTGCGCAACAGATGGTCAAACAGGTAATTTTCCGTACTTCGAATAGCTTAAGAGTAAAATCGAATGCTCCACCAGCTTCTAAATTCCAACTTCAAAGTCTACCATATCAGCCAATACTGACTCTGAGATCTTGACGTTTCGTAGGGCAAAGGTGGTGCTATCATAGGCATCTCGTCCATCAGTGCACTTGTCGGAGGCGGCCTACAAACTCACTATACACCGACAAAGGCCGCCGTTCTGTCGATGATACAATCCATGGCTATCGCGCTTGCCAAAGACAGGATCAGGTGTAATGCCTTGCTGCCAGGGACAATCCATACACAGCTGGCGGAGGACGATATGCAGAATAAAGAGAAGAAAGCATATCTTGAACACCGAATCCCTATGGGTCGGGTTGGGAAGCCAGAAGATCTCGCGGGGCCGGCGGTTTTCCTTGCCTCTGAGGAAATGAGTGGTTTTATGACTGGTTCACAGATGTTGGTAGACGGTGGCATGTTTGTTCATCTTCAATAATATTACAGTCCCAAGATTGGATAACACGCCGTTTGTCAGCTCCTCGGCTAGCTTTAGGGGCTAATGCCGGGGAGGTCACCCGGAGCTTTATTCCGTACTGTGCTCTACAGTAGTGCGTTAGGGAGTCCCAGCCGCAATACTAGTGTCATCGAACCCCGAAAAACAATCTCCCCCGCCTCTTCATACTTCTCACTTCCCCCTCTCTCTCCCCGGACTGCATTCTCCACATCCACGTTCTCTCCAGTGCTCCACCATTGTCTGCCTGTCTGTTCTTCTGTCTACTCGATATCCCCGCCGTTTGCCAAGCAGATTATTAAGAAATAAGGTCAGGGGAAAATGGTAGCAAATGAACTCGTGCCTGGGGAACCAACTGTCATGGGTACACATCAAATCTGAGGTATGGCTGGCTCAGAGGAGGACTCGGATCGCCGGTTCTCAAGAGGGCGGCTATCCCGCGGTCAGGGACTGCGGAGGACGACAGGATGGTGAGCAATTGCAACCTACGGATAGTCCTTTAAGTTAAATCCATGACTGGCCTTATAAACTTACATATTACCTCAGTCTCACTTGTCGTCGCCGCCATGTGAAATGCGACGAGAATAAGCCAACTTGTGGTGGCTGCACAAAGCTGAAGCAGTCCTGTAACTATACTCAACAGCGTCCAAAAAGGCGCACTGGCTCTCTTCAGTCGAGTAGACACAATGAAACCCCTGGGTTCGACGGTGCAGTATCTACACCGGGCAGCCAACGCCGCCATGGATCAGACCTCACGGTATCAATTGACAATGATGAGCGTCCGGCCCTCACTTACTCTTCTTCAGCCCACGATTGGAGGGACTCGGCCGCGAGCCGTGACCAAGCGGCGCGTTCATTCAGCAATAGCAACAGAGTTGCACTCGCAGCCCATCTTGGACAAGAAATGTCTCTCCACCATGATATACAAGCACAAACAACGGTACACGAAACTCCACTAGTGATGACACCTCGAGGGGCCGCCCCATCATCGCTAGCTTCTTCAGAAAACTTTGAGAGAGCGACCTCCAGATGGGTTGGTCTTCTGTTGCAAGATGCAGATATGCTTGATGCCGGTCTTGATGAGATCAACTTTGACGCCAACGGCGTGAACATCTTCGGTAACTCGGCTATTCAGTCGCCAGTGAACCAGCCAAATTCTGCAGATGATGATGTGTGGGATCAACAAAACGTAGTCAACTCGCCTCGGCACTCTAACCCGTATCTTCTCGAAAGGGTTCCTCATCTGATTGAAGACCAGATATTCGAGAAGCAAGAGTGGCATTCGGATATGCCCCTCCAGATTTTACCTTATGAGCATCCGATTTTTCAGGCTTTCATTTGTCATATCAGCCTTTGGGTGAGTGATGAGCATACTTTCCTGTGGAAGCTGTGCAGTGGCTTACAAATTTAGTTGGACCTCTTTGACCCGCAGAAACCTTTCGGGACCCTGGTTCCACACCTAGCAGTATGTGTGGTCGCTTGATCCACTTCACCCAAGCTCTTGCTAACTGCCATTTGGATAGATGCATAACGTAGGGCTGATGAATGCTATATTGGCATTATCTGCACGATACTTAACTTTGAAATCTCCTGGGGACCAAACACATCTTCCGAATTCCAACAACGCACTCAATTACTACAACAAAACGCTTCACTACATCCGGAAAGCAATGCACTATGACACATACAATACGAGTCTTGAGCTTCTTGCTACCTCGCTGATCATATCGGCATACGAGATGCTGGACGGATCAACACAAGACTGGCAGAGACATCTTCAGGGTGTTTTTTGGATACAGCGCTCTCAGGTGATTCATGGCGATTCACAAGGTTTACGTCAAGCCGTCTGGTGGTCCTGGCTCTGCCAGGATGCATGGGCTGCCTTCCGCGAGAGACGGAAACCTTTTACTTTTTGGCGGCCAGTGAGAATGCTAGGCGTGCTGAATCCGTATGAGCTAGCTTCGCGTTCTGTTTATTTCTTTGCACGGGTAGTGGCATACTGCTCTTACGAAGAAACTGAAGCCGCGCAGCATGATATGCATGGAAGGATAAATAAGGCTGACGCATTGAGCGAGAGTCTAGAAGACTGGAAAAAGCACTTGACCGTCGAGTTTCAACCCTTGTCCCAACCAAGATCCCCTGATAATGTTTTTGACCCTGTGTGGATTAACCCGCCACCATTTGGTATGTAGTTTCTATTGTGAGAGTACAATGCTAACAACTAGCTTCAGCCGTTGCGGTCCAGCTGTACTATTGTTCCCGTATCTTGTTGCTCCTGCACCGACCCTTGATGGGCGGTCTGGAAATGCATGTAGAGATGAGAAAATCCCTTACTCAATATGCTGGAATAGTCTGTGGCATTGCCATGACACTTTCAGACTCGTCATCGGCTATCATGTGCGCTCAGTGTTTATACATTGGTACGTATGGCCTGCATATTTTCATCATAGGCCGTTGCTTATCATCTAACCAGCTGGGCTATCGCTCGAAGACCGGAGGCAGCGCAAATGCGTCCTGAGACTACTTGAAAGCTGCCGTGGACGTACGGGCTGGTCAGTAAACTCACTAGGAGAGGACTTGAAATCAAGATGGGAAGCATCTGGTGGATATGAGCAATGACCAGCGAGCTTCTCCATACACCCCAGAGTGCCTTCTTTGGGACTCCATCAATCACAGTGTGGTTATGGATTGCCTAAAGGCTGGTTTGATATAAAAGATTTTTTACTATCGATAAAACATCATGCTTTTCCCGACGACATGCATATGTCCATCCACTCTTTGGTTTGGTTAACTACCTTCTCAACACCTTGCTCAATCAAAGTTGTATGTGGTACCTTGCCAACTTGAGACTGCAGATGGCTATAGTAATCATCTAGAACCAATCTGTTGATATTGATCTTTGCGGCCCCAGCAGCTATGCACTTTCTCATCAAATCAGGGGGGTAGCCATTCGTTCCATGGAGCGCAATGGTAACTCTCTTGCCAATCTGCCTTCGGATCTGTTCAAGTCTTGTAATGTGTCAGCATGCTCCACCACCAACACCAGAAATATACTGACCGCTTGAAGTCAAGTTGATCTGTCCCCCCAAACTCGCCGTGCATATTACCGAATGCCGGCGCGAGTGAATCCACACCGGTAGCGATGAACTCGTCGACCTCCTCCGGCGTCGTCTTGCTAGCTTCTAGCCCAGCCGTGTCCACGACTCCATCCTCAGCACCCTCTATGCGTCCCGGCTCAGCTTCCGTCGCAATACCCCTCTCGTTACAGTACCTCACCAGACGCGCCGTCTTAGCAAGATTATCAGCTTTGTCGTAGTGGGACATATCGACCATTATGCTATCGAACGGCAGCGTATCCGCGGCCTGCCTAATCACCGCTTCGTCTTGTGCATGGTCCAGGTGTATCGCGATGGGCACCGATGCTCTGGAGGCCGCTCCGGCCGCGGCGCGGACGATGAGACCGTCCCAGAAGGTTATTGCCCAGGGGAAGAACTGGATGATCAGTGGTGAGCGAGCCGCTTCGGCGGCGCGGATAAGTCCGAAGACTTGCTCGAGGTTGTAGGCTATGGCTGCGACGACTCCGTATTTTCCCTTCTCT
Source organism: Lachnellula cervina (assembly GCA_007825325.1). NCBI lineage: Eukaryota > Fungi > Ascomycota > Leotiomycetes > Helotiales > Lachnaceae > Lachnellula > Lachnellula cervina. The sequence goes on along the minus strand of QGMG01000610.1, from coordinate 1,532 downwards.
GCTGCTTTGAGGATCTGGATTGTGCGGTTGCTGGATTTCCAATCCGGTGAGATGGCCATGGTTTTTTTGCTGGGTGAGGAGGAGAGGTTGCGTGTGCAGATGTCAGAATCGATATCACTACTTCCACAACAAGAACTTTATTGTACTTAGTGACGCTTTAGACTTCGCTATTAATAATCTCCATAATTCCTGATCGGTAAGTATTTCATTATTTCATGCATTGCGAACGCCGAGACCGGGTGCGTGACTGACGTGGTTCTGTTCGCTCCGCTTCGAGGGAAAGCTTCCATATAGCTGAGCATGCATCGACTGTTGAACTGCATGTGACCCTAGTAAAGTCTAACGATATCCCTCCAGCCGTAAAGTCAGAGGTCCGTTCAAAACAGTTTATTTCCAGTCCACGCTTTGTTCAGTTTGCTTGAATCGCGGCCGATCTTCTATTTCTCTGCAGCGCTCGGCACGAGGGCAGTGCAGCATTGCTGTACAGTATTGCCGTATGACCAATAAGAACTCGTTTAAAGAAAGACATTCCACCTGCATATGTTCCTTAGTCCAAAGAATAGAATACATTTGAATCTCTTATTTGACTGCTCTCTCAATGTCGACCGGATTTCAGATTCCAAAGTCCAAGCCTCCCTCCGCATCTGGGTCCTGTTTCTAGGATTCATGAGGTACAACTGGTTCCTTGAGTTCAATATATGTGCCGTCCTTTAGGTGAGCCTTAGATTCGGATGAGTGTGCCTTCTGGGATTGGAGGCTTTGTGACTTGAGGAAAGTTTGATCGTTGGTAGAGCCTCCAGATCTGGAACCGGAACCGCGTGTCCGAAGCTTGGATCGTATTGAGCTGATGAGCTTATAGGTCCCCAGATCTATCTTGGGTATGGATGCAAGGGGAGGTAACGATGCACATATGATCGAAATGTCAGTCTCGAAGATTCTACGGACTAAACGGAGTCAGCAGATTACATCACTATGCATGGCGTTTATAAACTCACACGCAAATCCAGGTGATGAAATTCTTATACACAGAGTCTCCGTATGAGCCTATTTGCCAGAGTCGTATTCTGATTCCTGAAGTATGCTGCCAAAACACTGGCAATGATGGCGCTGTCTATCTGTCAATGTCCAATCGTAGATCAAGTTATGGGAACAACATACAAAATACCAGTCATAAATACCAGTAGAAGTCCAGTCTTCTTGTTTCTTGGAAGCTTAAGGGCCAGCACTGTTGGTATTGGAAGTATGAAGATATAGAGATCTTCCACCACGTTAAGAGGCCCCCGAACGACTCCGACCACAACAGTAGGCGCGCATTTTAGTCCGATGTTTTGCACGGTCCAAGGCTCTCCCTTGGGGGCGCGTAGTAGATTGCTTCAATAGGCACGAAGGTCCAGTAGAGAAACAAATGCGCAGCCAATTCCCAAGTAAATCAAATGTCTCATTTGTTTGTTAATCTCGAAGACTCGAAGATATAAGATAGGGTGGGCGAAACCTACACATAGGCAACATCAAGCGATTTCGCAATTTCGCAA
>QGMG01000609.1:0-22865 GCA_007825325.1 Lachnellula cervina | reverse complement strand
GACTAAAAACAAATTTATAATAATAGGGAATATAATCTATTAGAGCTCTATAAAGTTGAAGATAGTAATAAGAAGTAGTCTAGTATTAGAGATCTATAGTATAGTTGCGAGTATTAATATAGGAATAGTCCTAAATATAATGCTTAAGCGAATCACTAAGGAATTAGGAATCCCCTTAATCGAGATAGTTGTTTATACTAATTCTTTCTCCCTTTATAAATATCTAATTAAGCTTAGAACTACTAAGAAGAAGTATCTAATAATTAATATTATAGAATTGTAAGAGGCATATAAGAAATAAGAGCTCTATAAGATTTATTAGATTAATAGTAAGAATAACCTCTTAGATGCTATAATAAAGGGCAATCCGAATTAGATACTTAAGATATTAATCGATACAAATAGTCTTATTATTTAAGTAAAGAGATAAGTTAAGAGAGAAATAGATAACTAGGGCGCGTTGTACTAAAACGTTTTATTATAATATAATATATAATAGTTCTATAGTAGGATTCTAAGTATATATAATAAAGTATCTTATTAGTTCTCTTATTAGTTTATACTATAATTAATATATTCCTATTAGTTAATTTAATCTATCTTATATTTTAAGCTATATTATAAACTGTAATGCATTTAGCTATATTACGCATTTGTTTCCTTAATAAGGCCTATATTATAATAGCAATAGTAGGTATAATAGACTATATAATATAGAAGGAAACAATTAATCCTCTAATCCTAATAGGGTAATACTAATAATAAAAGAGAAGTTACTAGTATTAGGATTATAGGTATTAGTTATAGTAGAGGGACTTTGTAGTTATATAATATAGCTTAGTTAGTATAAGAGCATTCCCTTTATGCCTTAACACTATAATATAGAATGCTATGCATTATTAACCAGAAACTAGAATCAAGTCTATACTACTAGTAGAGAAGTAATCACGTATCTAAACCTGTGATACCAACATGTATTTTAATATCCTTTTTATTACTTCTATTAAGGTATCTATTTATTTATCCTTGAACTCCTTCCTGTGAAAATATCTTCTGCCAAACCTCCATCCATTTCTGTTGCTGGGCCGTGAGCGCCTTCCCAGGATTCTTAAATAAACGGGTCATAATATCGCGAAGACGGGCTCGAAGGGTCTTGATTGCAAGCATTGTTTTCCAGTCTGACACCGCAAATCGCGCACGGTTGCCGTCAAGGATAAATACACCGGCGTACATCTGTCCGGTGTTAATTTTGGAAATGCTGGGAAGGAAGAGTGGACTTACATCACAGCGGATGTCGCCACAGAGGAGGGTAATGGCAAATTCTTCGATTGCTGTGGTTTCGTGGGCATTATAGAATCTACACATCGTGAGTTGTTGTCGAGCTAAGCATGCGGCTCCAACTTACTGTTTCGCCTGCATGATATGGTAGTACGAGAGCCATTTTAATTCATGATGCCCCTTGTTCACTGACGACGGGTGCAGACTGATGGTCTGATTATTGGCGCAGTTCCGGAATCCCTTTCCGTCTCTGACGAGGAGTTTTGGATAGAAACTCCAACCAATCACCGAGGTTGTGACAAGATCGTTGTCACTATTTACATTCGCTCGCTGAGGGATATCAAAGAATTGCCGGCGTTTCGTAGAATAGCGCATTCTGAATTGTTAGTAATTTTCTATCAAAGTCCACACAGGTCTGCATACCGGTTCAGGATGCTTCGCTCAGCTTCCGTGAGAGGCAGAAAGCCCGAGTCAACCAAACATACGACGAGTTGTCCTTTCAGGTCTTCGATATTTGATAGTGTTTGTTGGCTGAGAAAGTTCTTTCTACAGAATTGGTATTCTGAGCCGTTGCCGAGGCAGACTCGCTTCCATGCCAAATAAGCGTTATAAACAGTAAGAAGATCCGAGTCACCTAAACAGTATCAGCAGATGGTACCTCGCAAGAAACATTAAGTCTGTAAGGTGACCCAATGCTAGTAGTATACTAGTGGGCTTGGGCCAAATTTCCCTCGCAGACAATAGGGAAGCAGAGAACCAAACGCACAGACAACTGACCTCTACGATATGATTGCCGAATTGTATCTGCTTGGCCTCGTGCACCGAATGGAGCAACGAAAGGCGATTTTGAGGATAGAATAGCTGCAATGGTAATGACAGCGTCCAAGCACTTGAAGATGCTGCCCAGTAGAATGAGTTTACCCAAGAACACGTCGAGGGGAAGTCTTGCCAACTGAATACCCAACGGGGTCAGATCTTCCCCTGGAGTTAAAGCTCTGACATCGATGAGAGCATCAACCGCACGGCGGATATTCTTCGGTAACGGTGGGTCGAGAGCTTCACTGAGGGTCTCTTCGATGCCGCCAAGTTTACATATCTTAACGCGAATGGCAAGGTCCTGCAAAGATAACCTAAGAAGCTCGGGGGTTTGCTGATCGGCCATCTATGGAGGAAGTATTAGTCCACTGGGTTGATTTACATGTGCATCATTCAACTACTTACAAGTTCATCGTGGCGATACTTAGTAAAGAGGTGGAAACATAAACCCTCCTGAACTCTACCAGCTCTACCTCTTCTCTGTTTGGCATTTGCTTTGCTTATGAATGTTTCCAAAAGTCTTGAAAGCTGCCTTCGCTCATCAAATCTGTGAGGCTTTAGCAAAATCTTCCACGGAAATTGAAATAGACAGACCTCATTTCTCGGTGCTTTCCAGTATCAATAACACAGGTCACATCGGGGATGGTGATGCCGGTCTCAGCAATGTTTGTGGCAAGAACGATTTTCCTTGTCCCTGGAGGCGGCACCAGGAAGGCTGCTTCCTGGTCCTCACTCGCAATGGTAGAATGCAATGGATAAACATACCAGTTCGAAGAGAACTGGGGATGTCCAACAAGCATGTCATTGAGTTGACGGATTTCTCCAATGCCTGGCAAAAAAATCAATATTGCTTTGCTGTAAATCTCAAAGTGTGTATCGGTTGCCAGCTTAGTTAAAAGTTGCGTAATGAGCTCGAAATCGATCCTGTATTCATCGATCTGTGCAATAGTGCTCCTCGTCTTACCGCTATACCCACGCAGGGCCTTCGTATTCTCAGACTTGGCCGGGTCGCCAGTAGCTGTGTCTCCAACCTCTATGTCATCATCAAGGTCGGTGAGCTTCTCCTGTTGGCCATTGTCAAGAGAATATCCGATAAGCTCAACCGCATCTTCCAGATACTGCACTTGGACGGGAAAGGTGCGACCAGGAACCCTCAAAACAGGAGCCCCATCAAGATATTTAGAAAAGCGGTCGGCGTCAACTGTTGCAGACATCAATACCACCTTGAGGTCGGGTCTTTTGACCATGAGCTTTCGCAGGACGATCAATAGGAAGTCGCTGTCAATAGTGCGCTCATGCACCTCATCTAGAACGATATGCGTGATGTCTCTCAAGTCGTTGGACCCCTCTAGCATCCGCATGACAATGCCAGTAGTTGCATATACAAGCCTGGTTTCTTTTGACGTATTTGATTCGAGACGAATTGCGTAGCCAACAAGTGAGCGAGACGTCCCGAGTTCATTCTTACGCTCTCCAAGCTCTTCACTCACACGCCGAGCGAGCGAAATTGCCGATATACGTCGCGGTTCTGTGCAGTAGATTTTGCATGGTTTGCCCTTTGAAAGCTCATGCTCTAAGATAAAAGCAGGAACTTGGGTACTCTTGCCGCTGGACGGGGATTAGCGCATATCCAGACAAAAGGCAGTGGTTCGTCTTACCATCCTGTCTCTCCACAAACTATGACTACCTGAACTTTGTCAATCGCGCCGAGGACCTCATGCTTGAATCCCCACATTGGTAATTGCATGCGAGATTGCTATAAGCCGTCAGCTAGAAAAGAGAGAAGGTATCGGACAACTAACGAGCATTACTTGATAACTTTGTGTGCTAGACTTCTCTAGCCAGATTCTCTGGTAAGCCTCAGGTGCTAACGCCAATTTTGGGACCTTGTCTCCCTTGGTTTCGTCACCATTCTCCAGTGTTCGAGTAGAGCCGCGGTTTTTAAAGGCACCTTTGATCAGGACACCATCTTCAAGTTCCTGGTCTCTCTTTTCGCGAACCATATCGCGAAAAGTGCGAATACTAGCTCGATCTGTTTCATCCAGCTTCTCTTTCTTGGCTTCCGCGAATTCGGTCCACAAGTCCCTCCACGTAGCAGGCAGACGAAGGGAAACTTTATCTTCTTTTGCAGATGAGCCAAATATGAGAAATAGAGCTGTTGTTGCAATGTACGCCTCTGATTGCCTGCCGTCTGGCGCGGATACAGATATCATAGTAAATGTTTGCGATTTTGGTGATGCATAATACTCGATTTCTGGAAGTGGAGTCAACTCAGTCTCCTGCGCTTTCGACCACAGGATGCGGAGCGAATGACGATTGGAAAAACTTGAATCAGAGAGCAAAGTGAAGTTCAACTTAGCAGACGAGTCCCTAAGAAAGGCTAGATTAGCACGGGTCGAGACACGAGGAATTGGTCAACACCCACCTCGCTCTACAGGCTTCTTCTAAAACTCTCGTTGGGTTTACTCCTGTCCATTTTCCAAAGTCTCGTATGGTAACTTTCACCCCATTGGTTCCATTGATAACAGTGCTGCTCTTGCCAGTGAGAGGATCGACTTCATCGACTGGTAGACTTGCAAATAGGTCTGCGAGAGCTGCCTCATCATCACTACCTGTGTCTTCGAGCAACGCCGCGCCCATTTTCGCCGCCTCTTTGCTCACATCATCGTCTGAGTCAACAAGACTTTCCGATCCTTGAGAACCTGCATCCTGACTCAAGTGGAGGGCACTCCGATGCGCAGCAGCATCTCTCTCTAGCTGTATTCTTTTCATTTCCCATTGCTGGTCGGCTATGTACTGATCAAACAGAACATCATCTTCGATTTTTTTAATCTTCCTTAGAAGCTTTGCGGCCTCTGGGCCCGTAGGAGGCGCTGAAACACGGGAGTGAGGCGTATGGTTCCGAACACCTGGGCGTGAGGTTGGCGGTTTCGAGGTGTGCGATTGTAAATGAAATAATTCCGTTTTGCATTCTAGATATACTGGTAACAAATCATCAGGATCCAAATCGCTGTCGTAATCGATGGCAGCCACCCTTTTCACAGGCGAACGCCTTTTCTCAAATTGAGGAAAACTGCCATTTGGGCCATGCCCAATATGCCTGTTGTCAGATTCAAAACGTGGGGTTGTTGCACCAGATGGCAACGGACTGTTAGATGGGGTTTCTATGGTAGAAAATTAGTATTTAAGCCAAGGTACACGTGTCTGACAAGACTGACCTGTCTGAGATTTGGGAATAATTCGTTTTCTTTGCCAGTGCTCATAATCTGGGAGCTCTTTCCTCGAGCACTCGCGGGAAAGCCACTCTAGAGCTTCCTCCATGCCCCAAATTGCATCTTTATTCCCTACCCCTATTTTGTCTGAGATATCAAGTATAACTTTCAGAGCCTGGTTAACTTTATCGTCCAAGAAGCCAGCACCAATAAGTGCTTGTTGAAGAGTCCAGAGTCTTATGGTGAGCTCTTCTTCTGATGGAGGTTTCACACTGCTAGAGCCATCCACAGATTGACCCGTAAACCGTCCCTCAGACTTAACCAGATCCAATATCTCTTCCATGAGTTCTGGCGGAAGCCATTTTCTCGTATTGAGGTTCTCTGCTTGACCCCTCAATACTCGGCGATCGGTCTCCAACCTTGTTTTTTGACGAAGGGCGTCTCGTTTGGACTTCTGGGCGTACTTTTCTACTAGGACTTGAAGCTCAGAGTCTTCGAGTTGTCTCTCGAATTCTTCAGGAGTCAGATCCTTCTGTGGCGGCCCTGGGTTTCTAGTTCCCTTGGTGTCTATGGCGTCCTTCTGCTGCACTTCGGCGTCCTGGAGCGTCGTTGGAGGGGTTGCTTCTACCTCAGGAACTTCTGCTTTTGACTTCGATATAATAGATGTAGTTGCAACAGCCCTGGCTGGATTCGCCGCAGGCTTCTTCTTCTTCTTCCCGCCAGCCATTGCAAAATATATGGATTCAAATGTTGGACTGCGTGGATTCGTGCGAGTTGTTGCGTTGTCGACGACCAAATTCACTAGGCGGCGGGGAATCTAAAAAAAACCACCGACCTGGAGAACCGAAAGATATAAAGTTATTTCTTGATTGACACACCACCTCAACGGCCACGCAAGAAGATCCTCCGGGTCATGACAAGATCCCCCTCCTCGACAAGATGACTGAGGTGGAGGTTAATGGTATTACTGTGGTGGATCTCGACATCACGGCTACGAAGGCGGCACTCTCTTCGTCTTCAACTACCAGGCGCCTTGGAAGTCTCCACAATCTTGAAGAAAGACTTTCCCACAATGGTAGACTGTTCTTGGCTTTCACCATCGTAGCTTGTACGCATGCTAATTATGGATAGATATCGGCCAGGAGCTATTCCCCAGAATTCTAGATCTATTTACCTACACGTACCCCGCCTACCACGACCGACACTCACGAGCGGCTGTTCAGCGATGCATTCGAAATATATTCAGCTCAGATGCCCCCCCGAAGCCCTGGCAAACTTTGTCAGATTCATTCACGTTGAGACAAGGAAACCTGGCCTGGCGCCAAGCAACGCATTTGTGCTGGTCGAATGGTGCAGTATATTACTCCAGGAAATATCAGGGACAGGGCACTGGGAGAGATGGGGTTTGGAAACGGTTGTGAGCAATGGCCAAGCTCTTGAGTTATGCCTCAGTGAATCTTCACGGTCGAATGTGAAGCATTCAGCTCTCGTGGTGACTCGGCGCGGTCTACGGAAGGTTTTCTCAAATCAGGATGCCAGGCAAAAAGCAATCGAGGATGTTGTGAAGACACTTACTGCAAAAGGTTCTCAACCTACGGCGAGGAACGCTGTTATGCTAGGCGTTGTTGCGGGAGTTTGTGCCAGACTACCAGAACCAAAAGATATCCTCTCGCGGAAAACATCCGAAATTTATGCCTTCTATAATAGAGAGGTCATTGGATCACGATCTGCAGTACCTGCTCATATTGCCAATGGATTAAACGATTTCTTCGAAGCATTTACTACGAAGAGTGACACCGAGAAAGAGATCATTCCGTCTCTTGAGAAGGCCCTACTCAGAGCTCCTGAGATTGTACTTAATGGCCTGATTGAGCCATTTTTCCAAGCGCTCCCAGATACCATAGATCTATCAACCATCCTTCAAGGCAATCTATTGAAACCGCTTCTTTCAAACATCAAGTCTACGAATGCCTCAATACGCCATGGAGCTCTTTCGACTTTCAAGGCCATTATGCTGAAGTGTCACGAGTTGGACATTATTGCTAAAGTTGCGGAAGAGATCATTATGCCTCTGAAAACAGGAAAGCTGCCATCTGCAGACCAGAGAGCCAGTCATGCAGAAATGCTTGCAGTACTTCCAGTGTCAAACTTGACGGTAGTGTCCGTGACCCCAGCAATCGCTGCGGCTGCTGCCAAGGAGGCAAATGATGTGGCCCTTAGTGCGGAAACGACAACACTTCTTCACTACGTGAAATGGGGGGTGTCTAATGGGAGCGAAGTGCCCAAACCAGTGATTGACATATTCATTAAAGGTCTTTCTGATAAAAAAGTGCCCGTGAAGAAGTTGTGGGCATTGCGCCTCGGGGACCTCTTTTGGGATGTTCATGATCCAGGTATCTTGAACTCGAGATTCTCTTCACTTGCAGAAGCAGTTATACCAGCTCTCATGGATATCTGGCAAGAAACCAACAGCAACCCAATATCTGCGGCTCAATCTGGTCTTGTAACCGCTGCATACATCTTCACAGCTATCTCACACTCGAAGCTTGCAGCCACATCAAATAGCAAAGTCGAGATAGCCTTAAAAAAAGCGCAAGTTGCACGCCAAGCTTTGACAATGGATCCTAAGCCTTCATACTTGTTGAATCAGCGCATATATGGAAAGCTTTCTAGCGACGATGACTTCAAATGGCTCATCCGCGCCCTTTCATCATTGTCTCGTGATCTTTCTACTATTGAAGCCGATTCAGCAACCGCCCTTGGCTGGTCTCAAGCTATGATATTCTGCATCTGTTCCACTAGCGTCAAACCTGGTCTGCGTAGAGATGCTTCGCGTGCCCTCTCCGAGATGTACGTTGAAGATGCCTCGAGGATCTCACAAATAACTATTGCTGGCCTCTGGCGTTGGCGAAGATCAGTCGAATCTGCAGACAAGGACAGCGCCGCAGCTACATCTAAGACCGACAATCAGAATCTCCACTTAGTCGTAAAATCCATCTGTCTACCGCCTGTGGACGTTGAGCGACTCGGTGGCTCTATTAACGAATCCATTCGCCAAAAGCAAATGGTATCTCTATTGGTTCTGTCCCGGCCAGAACTGCTTCCGCGGATCAACTGGATAGATCTGTGTTTAAGGGTTGAGGTGGATCCGGGAGTTCTTGCAAGAGAGTTTGGGGACCAATTAATACAGCAGATCCTGGATTTTACCAGCTTTACAGAAATAGTAAGTGACATCTGATTCTGAAATCCCCCTGCTATCCTGACCTCTTTTAGCCCTCAATACAACATTCTGAATCTGTCAAGACCGCTGCTTTCAATGCTGCCGCTGAGCTTGCTTTTGTAGCACCTGATGTAATGACGTCTCGCATTGTGCTACTAATCAAACAGGATCTCGACTCTACCCAATTAGCAAATATTGGCCCAACTGAAGCAGCTATATTTCGAACCGAAGAGGGGACTGCTTTCGTTGATGTCTTAGCGACCAAATCCCAAAACTACGTATCGAACAAGAACACCAAAGACTATGATACCATCAAGTGGGAAGAAGAGTTAAGGGCCCAGCTCGCCCAGAAGAAGGGCCAACAGAAAAGGCTCAGCCCAGAAGAAACCTCAAAAGTCAATTCTCAATTGAAAAAGGAGTCGGGTATTCGACTAAGCATTCGATATCTCGAAGCTAAGCTTTTACGTGGTATTGGAATAATCAAGAGCCTCGCAACAGGCCCACCAACAGATGCTCGCCTTTGGATAGGGCCTGCAGTAAAAGCTCTGGTCGATGTCATCAGTGCTGGCGCCGGTCTGATCACTGGAAATGCCGCACCAGAGGCGTACATTTCCTGCTCCGAAACCCTTGCGAGTCGCATCGGTGTTCTCAGGCCATTTATTGGCATTGCAACTTTGAGAGCGTTAGATGTCCCACATCTCCAAGCTCATCTATTGCAAGAACCCCTAGGCGCCCTCATAACTAGGGTGCTCTACCGCCTTCGCTTTTCTGGAGAACAACGTCCATTCGATACTGTATCCCTGACATATATCCTTCCACTTGTATTCTTGGTACTTCAGAATGGTGGCTTTGGAGACACAGATGATGCCGAAGCTCAAATAGTTCTGGCTTTGGAGTTCATTTCCTTTCATACCGACGCTTCGTCTGATACCTTTGTGCCTCGCTCGGAAATTCTTTCCGCCTTAATATCATCAATGCAGAGCTATAACCAACATTACAAGATTATCAAAGACTGTTTAGCAGACCTTTGCCGATGCATCGCACCTAGTATTACGGATCCTGAGATTGCAATCTTAGCTCGGGGCGCAATCGTACCACAGATCGCTGTTCGGACATCGGTTCTGCAGTCTATCAGTGCAGAGATTGATATGAGTGACCTAGACTTTTCCGACGAGATTTGGCTTGCATGCCATGACGATGTGGATGAGAATATTGAGCTTGGACGTGAAATATGGGAAGAAAGTGGGTTTGAGATTAAGACCGCATCGCCTTTCAGGATGCTTCCGTACCTCAACAGCACCGACAAGCAACTTCGAAGGGCAGCAGCTCGGTCCTTGGCCGAGGCAATCAAAGTACAACCCGCAACACTACACGATGCTCTTCAACGTCTCCAATCTTCATACAAGGAATTAGCTAAACCTCGTGTACCGCAACTTGATGAATATGGTATGCCAAAGAAGATGGACCTCTCGGATCCGTGGGAGGCCAGGAACGGTATTGCTATTGCATTCAAAGAGCTTGCTCCAGTTTTCGAAGAAGGTCTCCTTGACGAGTTTTTGCGATTCCTCATTGAGCAGGGACCACTTGGTGATAGGGATCCAAATGTCAGAGAGGAGATGATTGAAGCTGCTACAGCAATCATTGCACTTCACGGAAAGGATAAAGTGGAAGATCTCATGAAGACTTTTGAGCACACACTCGAGGCTCCAGATAAAGGTTCCGAATTCGCCGATCGAGTAAATGAAGCAGTCATTATCATGTATGGCGCTTTAGCTCGTCACTTGAAGGCTGGCGATGCGCGTGTCCCGAAGGTGGTTGACAGATTACTGGAGACTCTAAGCACGCCGTCAGAAGCTGTTCAGTATGCTGTTGCTGAATGTCTTCCCCCTCTTGTCCGCGCATCAAGCGAGAAAATGCCAGATTATATACACCAGGTCCTCGACAGACTCCTCAACTCGAAGAAGTATGCTGCTCGTCGTGGTGCTGCGTATGGAGTTGCTGGACTAGTCAATGGCAAGGGTATTTCTGCGTTGAGGGAATACCGGATCATGGTAACACTAAAAGGCGCCATTGAGAATAAGAAGGATGTCAATCATCGAGAAGGTGCCCTGCTTGCATACGAACTTTTATCGACGATGCTGGGGCGTGTTTTCGAGCCCTATGTGATCCAAATTGTCCCACAGCTTCTTTCAAGCTTTGGTGATGCAAGCGCCGATGTTCGTGAAGGTTGCTTAGCTGCTGCTAAGGCATGCTTTGCGAGCTTGAGCTCATACGGAGTAAAGCGAATTCTGCCAACTCTTCTCGACGGACTGGATGACCAACAGTGGAGAAGCAAAAAAGGTGCATGCGACCTACTTGGTGCCATGGCTTACCTCGACCCGCAGCAGCTTGCACAGAGTTTGCCTGAAATCATCCCACCTTTAACAGGAGTCCTAAATGACAGCCACAAAGAAGTCCGTCTTGCCGCCAATCGAAGCTTGAAGCGCTTTGGCGAAGTCATCAATAATCCCGAAATCAAGAGTCTTGTGGACGTACTTCTCAAGGCACTTAGTGACCCCACCAAATACACAGACGATGCTTTGGACGCCCTTATCAAAGTATCTTTTGTCCATTACTTGGATGCGCCTTCACTTGCCCTTGTAGCTCGTATTCTCGAACGTGGACTCGGAGATCGCTCAGCAACGAAGCGGAAGTCTGCCCAAGTCATTGGCAGTCTTGCCCATTTAACAGAAAGGAAAGACCTAGTTGCACATCTTCCTATTTTAGTCGCAGGTCTCAAGGTTGCGATCGTCGATCCTGTCCCAACAACTCGTGCCACCGCTTCCAAAGCCTTGGGTTCTTTGATCGAAAAGTTGGGAGAAGACGCTCTTCCGGACCTCATTCCAGGCCTGATGCAGACTCTGAAGTCGGATACTGGTGCTGGAGACCGCCTTGGATCCGCCCAAGCCCTCAGTGAAGTCCTTGCTGGTCTTGGTACTAGTCGTCTTGAAGAGACACTGCCTACCATTTTGCAAAATGTGGCTTCCAACAAGGCATCTGTTCGTGAAGGGTTTATGTCACTATTCATTTTCTTACCTGTCTGTTTTGGTAACAGTTTTGCCAATTATCTCAGCAAAATCATCCCGCCTATCTTATCAGGTCTCGCAGATGATATTGAGTCTATTCGAGATACTTCACTGCGTGCTGGTCGCCTTCTAGTCAAAAACTTTGCAACGAAGTCAATTGACTTATTGCTTCCCGAACTCGAACGCGGCCTTGCCGACGATAGCTATAGAATTCGTCTTAGTTCTGTGGAACTGGTCGGTGATCTTTTGTTCAATCTCACTGGTATCAGTGCTACTACTGAACAAGATGAAGTTGAAGACGGAGCACAAGAAGCAGGTGCATCCTTGTTGGAGGTCCTTGGAGAGGAGAAACGAAACAAGGTGCTTTCTTCATTGTACATCTGTCGCTGCGATACCTCTGGTCTTGTGCGAACTGCTGCCGTCAACGTCTGGAAGGCTTTAGTTGCAAGGTAAGCAAAACTGGCTCTTTGATTTTACCCTACCCCCTTCTATTATGTTTCATCGCATGTACTCCAACCCCAGCCATAACTTTCCTAAATTTGGAATATAAGCTCTATCCACTCCCGAAACTGTCTTGAATAGGAAATAACTAACTCCCCGGTGTTGCAGTCCTAGAACCCTGAAAGAACTTATTCCTACCCTCACGCAGCTCATTATTCGACGCCTTGGCAGTTCCAACATGGAACAAAAAGTCATTGCCGGCAACGCTCTTGGTGAACTCATCCGAAAGGCTGGTGATGGCGTACTATCAACATTGCTGCCAACTCTCGAGGAAGGTCTGCAGACATCCACGGACACAGATGCCAAACAGGGTATTTGCATTGCTCTCCGAGAATTGATTTCCTCGGCATCTCCCGATGCATTGGAAGATCATGAAAAAACCTTGATATCTGTTGTTCGAACGGCTCTTATTGACTCTGATGAAGAAGTTAGAGAAGCCGCAGCTGAAGCTTTTGACTCTTTGCAACAGATTCTTGGCAAACGAGCTGTTGATCAAGTGCTACCTTATTTATTGAATTTGCTTAGAACCGAGGAAGAGGCCGATAATGCTCTTTCTGCTTTGTTGACATTACTTACGGAGACAACGAGGTCTAACATAATCCTGCCGAACCTCATTCCTACACTTACCGCTTCTCCTATCTCGTCATTCAACGCCAAGGCTCTTGCATCTCTCTCCACCGTAGCCGGTTCTGCCATGACACGAAGACTGCCTAGCATACTGAACTCTCTCATGGATAATATCATTTCTTGTAAAAACGAGGAGCTTAAAGCCGATCTGGATGCGTCATTTGACACTGTCATCCTCTCTATTGATGAGTTTGATGGATTGAACACGGCGATGAGTGTGCTCCTTGCTCTTGTGAAGCACGACGATCATCACAGACGAGCGGCAACTGATTACCACCTGGCAAAGTTCTTTGCAGCTGCCACTGTTGATTACTCTAGATACAACCAAGATATTATCCGGGCTCTGCTAATGTCTTTCGACGATAGGGACCCAGAGGTTGTCAAAGCTGCCTGGACGGCCCTAAGCGAATTCACAAAGCACTTGAAAAAAGAAGAAATGGAATCTCTCGTATTCTCAACTCGCCAGATATTGCAGCACGTTGGTGTGGCAGGTTCAAATCTACCAGGTTTCGGACTACCCAAAGGTATAAACGCCATATTACCGATTTTTCTGCAGGGCTTGATGAATGGTACTTCGGAGCAGAGAACGCAAGCTGCTCTTGCCATTTCCGATATTGTGGATCGCGCAAGTGGAGATTCTTTGAAGCCGTTTGTCACACAGATCACTGGTCCACTTATCAGAGTTGTATCCGAGAGATCGACTGAAGTCAAAGCTGCCATTTTATTGACTTTGAACAACTTATTGGAGAAAATCCCAACATTCTTGAAGCCTTTCCTCCCCCAACTTCAGCGGACATTCGCCAAATCACTGGCTGATACGTCGAGTGAGGTTCTGAGGACTCGAGCAGCAAAAGCACTGGGTACATTGATTACCTTGACACCTCGTATTGATCCATTGATTGCAGAATTGGTCACAGGTTCGAGGACTTCAGACGCTGGTGTTCGTAATGCAATGCTGAAGGCATTATACGAAGTCGTTAGCAAAGCAGGCGGTAACATGAGCGAGCCATCTAGAAATGCTGTTCTTGCATTGATCGATACTGACCCCGAGGACAATGACATTTCGATGGCTATCACGAATGCAAAATTGCTTGGTGCGCTAATCAAGAATGTGCCATCGGAGAATGCTTCAGGCCTTATCAAAAATCGAATTATGACTACGCACTTCAGTCAGTCTTCAGTACTGGCTCTGAATGCTGTACTCTTCGAATCACCTTCATCACTGACACGAAGTGTCTTTGCTGATGATCTACCGAAGGTCATCAGCCAAGGCATGGCAAGTAAGAATGTAAGCTCTCCCATCCGTATCAAATTGATCGGTTTCTAACACCATTTAAGACCTTTATTTCGGACAATTGTGTTCTAGCTGCAGGCAAATACCTCCTCGCCGATACCCGCAGCAGTGATTATGAAACGACAAAGCCACTATTCGAAACACTTGCAACTCTCATCCAGCCCGGCACTCCTGCAGATACGCGTCGTCTGTCTCTGGTAGTAGTGCGCACTGTATGCCGCCATCACATGGATCATGTTCGCCCCCATCTTCCAATGCTGGCCCAGCCTGTGTTTGCTAGCGTCCGGGACCCTATCATCCCGATCAAGCTTGCCGCCGAGGCTGCATTCATGGCACTCTTCGATGTTGTCGATGAAGAGAGTAGGATATTTGACAGGTATGTTGCTGCGCAAGAGTTGCCTGCGGGCCAAAAGAGGTCCATGCAGGACTATTTCAAACGTGTTGCTTTGAGGCTAGGGAATACTGCACGGGAGAGAAGGGATGCCGAGGGAGGGCAGGGTGGATTGGGGCTTTCTAATGATGAATTTGACGACGAGCGAGAGTTACAGAGTATTGGGAAAGTAGACCTTGGAGAGAGAGCGTTTGATGAATGATGAAGCATAAACGTCATAATGACGAGGCGTTGCTTATAAAAGTTTTGGCATCGATGTTATTTAGCATGCATGAAATGATCTGATCATAGAGGTATAAAAATGATCATTGAAATTCCCCGTCCGCTGTATCCTTTTCAATAGACTCACTCACTCACTCACTCCCCGTGAAGAAGGGAAGGGAAGTGAAGGACATGCCCCGCTTTTGAAAAATATCATGTAATGTACTTGTGCACGTGACGGACCTAGCGTTGAAAAGCGGAGGTTCGCTTAGCCCACTGTAGGTAGACTTCGGAATTTCAACGAAGACATCTCAAAATCGACAACCCACCATCGCCAACGCCACCGACAACGCGACCAGTCAGTCAAGATGTGAGTATATGCGTGCCCTCGATTGATTGATACTATTTCCTTCGCTCGATGGCTATGACTACTTGTTCTGGATGGTCAAGTCAAGTCAAGGCGAGGCAAGGCAGCAGGCCTCAGGCGGGGGCTGTTTAGAGGCCTGCCAGCGTCATGCATTTTTCATCAACAGCAGCTGACTTGTGATTCTCGCAATAGGGTCAATCTCACCACCCAAAAACGCCTGGCGGCTTCCGTCGTAGGCTGCGGACAGCGCAAGATCTGGCTTGATCCCAACGAGACCAGCGAAATCTCCAACGCCAACTCCCGCCAAACCATCCGAAAGCTCGTGGCCGATGGACTCATCATTCGCAAGCCCGTCACCATGCACTCTCGATCTCGCGCCCGGGACCTCACTGCTGCGCGCCGGATTGGTAGACACCGTGGTTTCGGTAAGAGGAAGGGTACTGCAGACGCTCGTATGCCAAGGTATGCTCTGGATGCTGGGATGGGATTTTAGGGAACATTCTGATACATTTTTGCAGCCAAGTCGTCTGGATGCGTCGTCTTCGTGTCCTCCGCCGTCTCCTCGTCAAGTACCGTGCCAGCGGCAAGATCGACAAGCACCTGTACCACGAACTCTACCACCTCAGCAAGGGTAACACCTTCAAGCACAAGAGAGCACTGGTTGAGCACGTATGTTGATTGATAGGCGATGGGGTTTCACGAGCTGACCGGAAATAGATCCATAGAGCCAAGGCCGAGAAGGCTCGCGAGAGAGTCCTGAAGGAGGAGATGGATGCCAAGCGTGCGAAGACCAAGGCTGCCCGCGAGAGAAAGCAGGAGAGAGTTGTTGCCAAGCAACGTGCCCAGTTCGGTGAGGAAGAGGAGACCGAGACGAAGTAAAGGGGTACTTTCATTTGGTTGCACAGGGAGTGTTTGGCAGGGTCTGAGATACAAGCCGGTTGCTTTTTACTGGTCTTTCTTGCATTTATTGCACGGACAATGGTATCATGATCTTCAATGCAGAATGTGTATAAAGTATGATAGTGTGATGTTCTGTGTGATTCGCATTCGGTACCCAAAATGAGATATGGAAATATTGATATGAATAAAAGGTTTCGGAAGGAAATGTCGAGGATTAAAGTCAAGATGCACAGCGATGGTCCGGTTCACACTGCAACTGGAAAGATCAACCCCGCATAGCAATCGAGAGCACTGGAATAACGCATCTTGAACCGAATTCACGGTTAATGTCAAGTTGAAAGTCCTACATACTGTACAGTACCGTAAATGGATGAAGATGGGGAGGAAGTTTGATCAAGGTGGGGTGGTACGAGGTAAGTGTAATGTAGTAATAAATGTGGCGCTACTGTACTCCCTAGCGATGGCACAAAGCTGTGGCCGGGGCGGGGGATTTGACCGCTCTCTGGTATCTACGATACCTACCCTACTTGTACCGTAACGCACAGCACTAGATACCATACCTTACCATGCAGTATTGGTAACTCACCTCACTCTTCCATAGGTGCAATTGGGCTTTTTACATACTGCTCATTGGCATACATCGGCATTCATGTCTCTCTTCAAGGGAGCCTCGAAGGCTCTCGTTCGAGCCTCGGTGGCGTGCAGAGCTCCAGTATGTGGTACGAGATTGGAAACGAGACGAGCGGCCTCATCCTCATCCTCATCCTCTTCCTCGTCTTCCATGACTGCAGAGTCTCAGCAAAAGGTTCGGCACATCTGTTCCGACCATTGTTCCATGTGCTGTGCTTGCTGACTTGCGATCCCAGCTTCTTTCCGCGGATTTGGAGCATGCGGACCCTGCTGTTTACAGCATTCTGCAAAATGTACCTTTATCCTGCCCCAGAGCCCGGAGTGATATTAATACGTCTTGTGCAGGAGAAACGACGACAGAAGCATTTCATTAATCTGATCCCTTCCGAGAATTTCACATCTCAAGCTGTTCTCGATGCGCTTGGAAGTGTCATGCAAAGTAAGACTCGTAATCGAAGGTGCGGGGCTCGATTAACTGGTCCGGATAGACAAATACTCGGAGGGTTACCCAGGTGCACGGTATTACGGCGGCAACGAATTCATTGATGAAGCAGAGAGGCTATGCCAGTCTAGAGCCTTGCAGACTTTTGGTCTGAAGGAAGCAGAATGGGGTGTAAACGTTCAGCGTATGTTTATATACCCAGTCTGCGAAGCCAAAAACTGAGTTCCTTAGCATTGTCCGGATCCCCTGCGAATCTCTACGCATATTCCGCCCTCCTGAATACACATGATCGGCTAATGGGGTTGGATTTACCCCATGGTGGACATCTCTCCCACGGATACCAAACACCTACCAAGAAGATATCGGCCATATCAAAGTATTTCGAGACTTTTCCATATCGTCTGGACGAGAAGACAGGGTTAATTGATTACGCAAAGTTAGAGGATCTTGCAATGCTCTACAGGCCAAAGTTGATTGTGGCTGGTACATCTGCTTACAGCAGATTAATCGATTACCAACGTATGCGAGAGATTGCGAACAATGTTGGAGCATATTTATTGGCTGATATGGCACATATTTCCGGCTTGGTGGCAGCAAGTGTCATCCCAACTCCTTTTGAATACGCCGATGTTGTTACCACAACTACCCACAAGTCGTTGCGTGGTCCACGAGGTGCTATGATCTTCTTCAGGAAAGGAGTGAGAAGAGTCAACCCAAAGACCAAGGAGAATGAGATGTGGAATCTTGAGGAACCCATCAATTCCTCTGTTTTCCCAGGACATCAAGGTGGACCGCATAATCACACCATAACTGCATTGGCCGTTGCTCTGAAGCAAGCACAAAGCCCCGAATTTAGGTCATACCAGGAGGCAGTCCTTACCAACGCCAAAGCTTTTGCAAAGCGCCTTGGTGATTCTAAAGACAAGGGTGGTCTTGGGTATACCATTGTGTCTGGTGGAACGGATAATCACCTTGTACTCGTTGATCTCAAGCCTCAAGGCGTTGACGGAGCTCGAGTGGAGCGAGTACTGGAGTTAGTAGGTGTTGCAAGCAACAAGAACACTGTTCCAGGGGATAAGTCTGCCTTGAAACCCGGCGGATTGCGGATGGGTACTCCAGCCATGACCACTCGTGGCTTTCTCGCCGACGATTTTGTCAGGGTAGCAGATGTTGTGAACAGGGCAGTTACTATTACTCAACGATTGGACAAATCTGCCAAGGAAGCAGCAGAAGCCAAGGGAAGAAAGAATCCTGGAAGCGTGAAAGCGTTTATGGAATATCTTGGGGAGGGTGAAAGCGAGCGGGAAATCATCCAGCTTAGGAGCGAGGTCGAGGAGTGGGTTGGGACTTTCTCATTGCCATGGGAGTCGAGTGCGTAATTGGCATCTAATCAGGAGTCTGGTTTTGGGCGTCGACGTGGCTTATAAATTCAACTCCATTTGAGCCGAGCAACAGATATACCTGCCATGTTCTACGTTTCTGTGGTTTGCTGCCAAGCGGTAATAGCGACTGTGGATGCTCTTTTTTCGGACGAGCTTTGATAGTATCACATTCGGCGAGGTGGTCCGTAGTGCCACTTCAGCATCCTACTTGATTATAACCCTTTCCCAAACTTGGTCCGATAGGCTGGGGGGCGCTTCGATACTCTTTGCGATGAAGAATTAACATCGCCCTCCGAAGCAAAGTAAATCTACCGACAAAGGGATGAAAGTAACCGGTCGGAAACTTGTACTAGAAAAGCGATTTTCTATATGATTTTAAACATCTTGCGCGAAAGAATACGTATACGTATATGTATCATGCAAAGGTAGGTAGGGGGGGGTTGGCCGGACCGGACAAGCGGTGTATGTAAGGTTACCGAGCTTACAGTAGCGTGCAGTACAGTAATGCGGGGTTCTCAAGTTTGAGAGCAACACAGCATCTCTCTCCTCTCTCTCTCTCTCTCTCTCTCTCTCTCCCTCCTATGTCGGACTTGTAGAGATAGCCATTCAGCCCCGCTTACCCCTACCAAGCCATTATTAGGCCTAAGGCTCTTATCGCGTTCCTCAGGTCCGAAATACGGTGTATGCATATATACCTATATACCCGGGACAAAAGTCATGAGCGACTCTTAAGCTCGTGTCACCCCCTTTCTCTTCTCACTTCTGTTGCATTAATGTAGATTCACTCTTGATGTTCCAGTCAACTTCATTCAGATTCAACTTGGGATTCAAAAGCCCCTGGTAGCTCTCACAGACTGCAATTCAATACCAAACTTACACCTCCACATTCTCAGGGTATGCACACTCCATTATTGGCTAGAAGACCCTAACAACATCCCAGATCAATCTAATATGCCGTCCCATCCTCAAGACGAAGTCCAGCATCATTCCCTCACCGACCCCGAGTCATTTTGGGCTGAACAAGCTTCCCATCTCCACGTAAGCAAAACTGGCTCTTTGATTTTACCCTACCCCCTTCTATTACGTTTCGTCTCATGTACTCTTACTCCTCCTATAAATTTCCTAGACTGGTAATAGAAGCTCTATCTACTCCGGAAACCGTCTTGAATAGGAAATAACTAACTCCCCCGTGTTGTAGTGGCACAAGAAACCGACATCCACCCTCTCAAGGCACAAGAAGCCCTTGAAGTCTGGAGTCAACCACGATCACTGGGAAGTAAGCAACCCATTTATTTACCCATCTTCTCCGAACTTGCTGTGTTGGGGTTCCCGAAGAGCGTTTTAATATCCTCGGCTCTTGCTTTCCATGGGAAACAAGTTACTAATTTGCTGTAGTGGTTTCCGGGTGGCGAAATCTCAACCTGCTACAACTGTGTTGATAGACATGTTCATGCTGGGAACGGAGACCAGACCGCGATTATCTGGGACAGCCCGGTCACGAAGACGAAACGGAAGTATACATACAACCAATTGCTATCTGAAGTCGAGACAGTCGCAGGCGTTCTGAGGGAGCAGGGCGTTAAGAAAGGCGACGTGGTTCTGATATATATGCCCATGATACCCGCCGCTCTCATTGGAGTCCTTGCCATTTCTCGATTAGGATCCATTCATGCTGTAGTCTTCGGAGGCTTCGCGGCCGCGTCCTTGGCTCAACGTATCGATGCTTCAAAACCCGTCGCCATACTCACCGCCTCATGTGGAATTGATGGGGTCAAGCCACCCATGCCATACAAACCATTCATCACCGAAGCTATCAATCTCTCGTCTCATAAACCAAAGAGAACAATTATCTGGCAGCGAGAGCAACTTTCATGGGACAACATTGACGAGCTACACGGGGAGAGAGCTTGGCAAAGTATGGTTAAAGATGCACAATCACGTGGGGTGAAAGCTGATTGTGTCCCTATCAAATCTAGCGATGGTGTTTATATTATCTACACTTCAGGAACAACAGGGCTACCAAAAGGGGTCGTTCGTGAAGCAGGCGGCCATGCTGTAGGTCTTCATTTATCCATCAGCTACCTTTTTGGCATCCACGGCCCGGGAGATGTCATGTTCTGCGCATCAGACATCGGATGGGTAGTTGGCCACTCTTACATACTTTACGCACCTCTACTCACCGGGGCAGCGACAGTGCTTTTCGAAGGGAAACCCGTGGGTACTCCAAATGCCGGGACGTTCTGGCGGATTATTGAGGAATACAAAGTCAATACATTATCCACGGCACCAACGGCTCTGCGAGCAATTCGACGCGATGACCCGGAAAACAAGATGTTCAAGGAAATTGGTGAACGAGGTGGCCTTAAGCATCTCCAGGCGCTTTTCTTGGCTGGCGAGAGATCCGAACCTAGTATTGTAACGATGTATCAAGAACTGCTCAAAAAGTATGGCTCACCCGGAGCGAGTGTAATCGACAACTGGTGGAGTTCCGAGTCCGGGTCGCCAATCTCTGGCATTGCATTGGTTCCTCACGCCGGGAAAGACCGGAAGACCAAGAACAGAGGTGTGCAACCTTTAACTATCAAACCAGGAAGTGCGGGGAAGGCTATGCCAGGATTCGATGTCAGAGTGGTAGACGATACTGGAGTGGAAGTCGCCAAGGGGAATATGGGCAATATCGTTCTGGGAATACCCTTGGCGCCCACAGGCTTCCGCACACTGTGGGAAGACGAAGAGAGATTTTACAAAGGGTATTTAAGACGATTTGAAGGGCGATGGATTGATACTGGAGACGCAGGAATGGTAGGCTTGTTCTCATAAAAAAACATGTTTTTCTTAACAGGAGCTAAGAAGCCAGGAGCTATTTCAAGAGCCCATGTGACGGCTCCCGAGACAATTACTAGGCTCCTCGGCCCTCTCTCCCCGCACTTGTCTTTTTACTATGCTAATTCGTTGGGGCAGATTGATGAAGACGGATACATACACGTCATGGCTCGGTCAGACGACATTATCAACGTCGCCGCTCACAGATTCAGTACCGGTGAGAAATTTTCCTGGTTGTATCACTGTCGCGCTGACAAATATAGGATCCATTGAGCAAGCTATTTCAACCCACCCGACCATCGCTGAATGCTGTGTCGTTGGCATTCCAGATGCTTTGAAAGGCCACCTCCCTTTTGCATTCGTGACTCTGTCTACCGCTGATCATCCTCCCTCTGCAATTCCCTCTGACCAACTGTTCCGTGAGGTCCAAAAGCTTGTGCGTACTCAAATCGGTGCAATAGCTTCCCTGGGAGGCATGATTCAAGGCAAAGGTATGATTCCTAAGACGCGCTCAGGGAAGACCTTGCGAAGAGTCTTGAGAGAGCTGGTTGATAATGCCGTGCATGGTGAGTTCGATAAGGAGGTTCAAGTCCCTGCCACGGTAGAAGACGCGAGTGTGGTTGAGGTCGCCAGGGAAAAGATTACCCAATATTTCAAAGAGAAGGGGGGTGAGTTGCACAAGGCACCGGAGGCTAGAGCAAAACTATGAAAAAAACACATATATGTATGTATGATCTATGAAGAAATTTCTCAAATTCGAAGTTTCGATTGTTGAGGTTAGCTTGAGGGTTGTCTTGAAGTGTAACTTTCTTCTGCTATTCCACCATACCATGTGAGCTGAATGTTGTCAGCGGGCCCGCCTTTTCTTTCCATGTGCGGCACAATAGGATTCTAGCAGGGCAACAATTACTCGGCTCAGTCATTTGGGGGGGGGACCAATTCTAGAGATATAGGTAGTTGCAAGCCGACTGGCTCTTCCTAGTGACAACAAATTGCAACTTTAAGAATACCGGTATTAGCAATTCTTTAAAAGAAAGGGCGAGACATGACTCAACCAGAAGTGGACTAGCCCCCGACCTCTGGTCCTCTCGAGCAGACTTTGCTTTCCCGACGGAGTCTTTGTAAAGAATATTACAGCAAAAAGACACGCTCTGCTTTAGAGCTGATATGGGCATATAAAAAGTACTGAACAGAAAGGGATTCGAACCCTTGCCACATAAAGTGACCAGGAAACAATGTTAAGTAGCCTTAACCTGGCGCCATAACCAACTCGGCCATCTGTCCTCTTATTACAATTTAGCAGAAAATTGTCTACTGTAGCATATAGCTGACCTTTCCATAGCGATTGAATTATGGAATTGGCGCTGTGCGAAGGTTCTTACAGTAGCCAAAACTAGGGTAGGGCCTACCCGGCAGTGTTTAGCGAGTAACCTCGCCTCACCTCGGGACATGCATGACCATGACCATGCCATGACATGCCAGCCACCTTGAAAAAAAACAAAAACAAAAACACATTTACATTTACTATTCTCTATTCTCAGAGCTAACAAAGAAAGTTCTATCAATCCTTTGTAGTAGATGTCTTCATACTAAATGTAAGTGGATAGGGGTTTCTTTGACACTCTTGTTGGTACCTGCCCTATCCCATGGTTCATCTGGAACCTCAAAGCAAAGGGCGCAAGAGTGGGGCTTCATTACCGCAACCTTCAACCAAGC